>LPNX010148075.1:527199-702701 GCA_001517045.1 Pseudotsuga menziesii | reverse complement strand
ACTTTCAGTGAGAGAGTCATCTCCCAGTACTATAGATGGTCCTTTCGACTTGTCAAGTGAGGAGAAGGCCTCCTTGGTCGAAACCATGTGTCTTGAAGCTCCGGAATCAATGATAAAACTGGGTGAGCTTGATGTGCTAGCAACCAATGCATGAACTCTCTCTCTGTCATCTGAACTTGATCCTCCTTCTCTCTTCTTTGAGCTTTCTGGAAGTGAGATGCCATTCTTCTCCAGGAGTTGGGTCAGCATGTCTATTTGCTTCTTCATACAAGAGCTTTCAGTGTGATTGCCCTTATTGCAGTATGCGCACTTGCTCATTTCACCTTTGTTTTTCTTCTTTTGGTAGTTCTTCTTGGAACCTTGTGGCTCCTCCGGAGACTGTTTCTTGTCTCTCTTTTGCTCAGGTGGCTTTTTAGCTTTCTTTTTGCCTTTTGAATCCACCTTCGAATCTCCAGCAATCAAAGCTTGATCTTTGGATGGTTTGATGGTGCCCATCATCACCAGCTTGTCCTGTTCTTGTGTGAGAGATTCCATGAAATCTACAAGGCTAGGCATCTTCCAGGTTCGAGTTGTCAGTTTTGTGGCATAGAAGGTTGAAACAAACACTGAATAGTCAGGGCCTAGCTTCGAGAGGATGGCCAGGATGAGCTGATAATCTTTCTTTTCGATCCCACACTGTTTCAGCTACAAAACTAGTGCTTTGAACTTGGAGAAATATAGCTGCAGGGATTCAAAGCTATTTGGACTCAGAGAAATCAGCTCACTTTTTATTTGATGTCCCCTCATCTCATCTATCTTTCCAAAAGGATCAGAAATCTTCTCCCATACTTCATTCGGTGATGTCAATCCATCAAGATGGAAAAGGAGGTCTCTGTAAATACTCAGACACAGGAGGCCATAAGCCTCATCCCTCCTATTGTGCCATTTTATCTTCTCTGCAGCTACATTGGGCTCTGCTTCTATTTCCATAGTCACCCTGTAGAGGCCTTTCGCTCTCAACAGTATCTCCATCTCTGCTTTCCATTCAAAGAAATTGAAGGGAGTCAAGATAGTTTTCTTTGATTGATCCATAGCTTAGAAAATCTGTCCCAGCTGTCAGTAGAAGGCTCCCAGTCCTGATGTCGAACCTGCAAAACAATTTTGAAGGAGAGAAATCGATCTACAATGGCTCTGATACCATGTGGAAATTTAACCAGGTGATAGATTAATTTTACTCACAACAATTAACAATTGATCATGCAAAATCACTCACAAAGAGACTGAAAATTGGAGATGAACACTAAACTGTATTAACTCAGTGTACAATATCCAACCCTGTAACATAATAGGTTTCTGAATAAATAACATACATTAGGGATTTGAATGCATGAGGATAAATTCGAATCTATCATAAAGCAAGCTTACTAAAAATAAGCAAATCCCCCATAGGTGTAAAAAGTTGATCCCAAATTTGTCATGGAGCTCACGAATTGGAAAAATGGCTTAGGCAAGCTAAAGAGTGGTGGAATGGCAGCTCATACATGCTTTTTCAAGGAGAAAAGAGTGGAGGATGAGGAGGACAAAAATCTAGTTCACCTCACCTAGTCTAGCTTTTCCATTTGCCTTAAGACACTGAAAAAATAGGGAATAAAGCAGAAAAAGTAGAAGGGTGCCTAGGAGGCCAAGAATAAAGCAAATTTGATTCCTTGGGCTTTCCCATGCACTACATGAGTCAAATGAGGCAAGTTTGACCACTATGGATAGGTAAAAGACAACTTGCACAAGGTGGGACACATGAACTAGGCTAATAAGACAAAAATAATTAAATTAATGTCTAAGTGGGTAAACTATGGGTTGATTATTCTAACACATTCAACATGTTCGACTCGTTTTCCTTTTTCCTTTGTTGTTAATGAACTTCTTTGACATCAGTGACAATCATACCCAACATTCTCCTCCTTTGTCATTGATGACAACAGCTCTCCATTTTTCTCCCCCTTTGACATTAATCACAAAGGATCTTATAACTCCCCCTATCAACTGTATCCACCCTTTGTGATAGGGTGTAATTTTTAGTGTTATCCTAAGGAAGAGGGATAACCCCCATCTTTTTTATGAGATAGGAAAATTATCCTCAAGTCACTGGTTTAGTAAAGATGTCTTCAATTTGTTCCTTAGTATCGATATACTCCAATTCGAAAACCTTTTGTGATACTTGTTCTCTTAAAAAATGTTATTTTATTGGAATATGTTTGGTTTTGGAGTGCATAACTAGATTTTTGGATATGTTGATGGCACTCGTGTTATCACAGTGTATCACAATTGGGTACTCATATTTCACAAGTATATCTTCTAATGTTTGTTTCATCAGATGACTTGAGTACAACGTGATGCAGCAACTATATACTTAGCTTCTGCTGTTGAAAGTGAAATGGAGGATTGTTTTTTTCTTAGCCATGATACCAACAAATTTCCCAAGTAAAATGTTGTTCCACTGGTGCTCTTTCTATTATTAATAATTCCTGCCCAATATTCATAAATATATGCCTTCAATGAGATTTCATTTCCTTTTGGATACCATAAACCATACTCCATTGTTCCTTTTATATATCTAAAGATTATTTTTTCTACACCCACATGTGTTTCTTTGGGAGTTGATCAAAATCTGTTGACCAAGCCTACAAACTGCATCACATATGATCTTGTAGATGTTAGATATAGAAAACTACCAATCATTGACCTATACATGGTATGATCTACTTCCAAATACTCGTCATTCTTGGTTAATTTCCATCACGTGACCAAAGGAGTACTAACTGGTTTTAAGTCTTCCATTTTAAACTTTCTCAACATGTCTTTGATATATTTGGTTTGAGAGATGAAGATCCCTTTTTATTTTTGAGATACTTTTAAACCAAGGAAGAATGTTAGTTCACACAACATTGACATTTCAAACTCCTTCATTTATGAAGCAAAATTTACACTAAGAACCTGTAGATCACTTCCAAAGATGATATCATCTACATAGACATCAACAATGATCATGTTTTTGTCTTCAAACTTAATGTAGAGATTATTGCCAGTGGCTCCTCTTTTATAACCTTATTGTTTCAAGTACTTGTTCAGTCTTGAGTACCATGCTCTTGGGGCTTGTTTGAGGCCATAGAGTGCCTTTTTTTAGTATGCAAACATAATATTTGCTTTCCGATAATAGGAAACCTTCAAGTTGTCCAACATAGACTTATTCTTGAATTTATCCATTAAGTAACGCAGATTTTACATCCATTTGGTATACTTTGAAGTTTTTATAGCATGCAAAAGCTAAAAACATTCTAATGGCTTCAAGTACTGCCACAGGTGCAAAAGTTTCTTCAAAGTCAATACCTTTTATTTGAGCATATCCCTTGCATACTAGTCTGGCTTTGTTTCTTATGACTTGACCATCCTCATTAAACTTGTTTTTGAAGATCCATATGGTCCCAATAATGTTCTTTCCTTTTGGTCTTGGGACAAGTTCCCAAGTTTGTTTTTTTCTCTATTTGTTTCAACTCATCATTCATGGCGTTGATCCAAACATTATTTTTTCTAGCCTCTACAAAGGTTTTTGGCTCTACCAACGATATTAATGCTTGTTCTTGAAACATTAGTCTTCTTCTTGTACTAACTTTTGCAATTTTGTCACATATGATTAGAGTTTTAGGATGATTCTTTTGAATTATTCTAGATGGAGTTTGTGTATCAAATCTAGGAGAGTGTTCATATTCACTTCTTCCATTTGTTCTAAAGCCTCATGTTTTTTAGAATCTTCATCTTCCTTCTCTTATTTTAAAGAATCTATATCTTCCTCTTCCTTTAAAAACTCCTCCTTTTGAGAACCTTCATCATCCTTATTTTCTTGAACTTTAATTTTTATTGGTTTGGTGTCATCAACAATTACACTTGTGCTTTTTAAGTGATCTTAGATTGTAGCATCTGTATGCCTTTTTGTTAGATGAATGTCCAAGAAATATGCCTTCATCTGTCCTGGAGTCAAATTTCCCAAGATTATCATCATCTCTCTTTATGTAGCACTTACTTCCAAAGACTCTAAAGTAATTGACTGATACTGGTATACCAAACCAAATCTTATAAGGTGTTTTGTCACTATTTAATATGAGTTGTCCTATGTTCTGTACATAAACAGTTGTCTATATTGCTTCTCTCCAATAGTTGTTTGGAATTTTAGCTTCATCAAGAATGGTTCTAGCTGCTTCTTGAACTATCATGTTCTTTCTCTCAACTACTCCATTTTGCTGAGGATTTTTTGGGGCTAAAAACTGTCTTTTGATACCATGAGTTTCACAATACTCATTGAATTCATTTCAAGTAAACTCTCCACCATTGTCTTACCTTAGACATTTAATTTTGAGATTTGTTTCATTTTCAACTAGTGTTTTGAAAGATTTAAACTTCATGAAAACTTATGATTTTTCTTTAATAAATGCCACCCAAGTCATCCTTGTATGATCATAAATGAATAGCATGAGGTATCACTCACCTTGGATACTTTTAGTCCTTGTAGGACCGCAAAGGTCGATGTGAATTATTTCTAATGGTTGTGATGTTGTATGCTCTTTTATTTTGAAATTTGCTTTTGTGTGTTTCCCATGAAGGCAATGTCTACAAACATAGTTATGAGGTTTAATGATCTTTGGTAAGTTTCTTATGGCTCCTTTCTTACTTATTTTTACAATATTGTCAAAGTTTAAGTGTCGCATCCTTCTATGCCACAACATGCTTTCATCAATCTGATGCATATAACATTGTTCTTCATTTTATAGGATGTATACATTGCTTGGAGTTCTCACAACTGTCCCAACAAGTTTTCCTGAATTTTTCTTCCTGATTTCACGCTTCTTGGAATCAAATATGCAAATGTGACCTTGATCACAAGTTTAACTCACACTTAAGAGATTTGGTTTTAAGTTTTCTAATAACAAAATATTATTTTCTTTAACCTTATTGCTAAGAGTCGTTGTTCCTTTCCTAATTATTTTAGATGGTAGATTATCTCCAAAGGTGACTTTTCCCTTTTGATCTCATTTTAGGCTGATAAATTTGCTTGAGTCTCATGCCATGTGCTTTGAACATCCATTGTCGCTTTTATGTGGCACATAGAGCTATTAAAAAAATTTCTTCCATGTCTTCTATTCTTCTCTAATCCTTTATTTTCTCTGTGTCTCTGGTTGTGGCTCCTTTTTCGTTGGGATCCAATTATTTAGAGTCTATAGCTATATGCCCATTGTTAACCCAAAAATCCCCCACATAGCTCTCAATGGCCTACACCACCCAAGGACACCATCTCACAACACTCATTTCACTCCATAAGACCTTCCATTTGACCCCCACACCTCAAAAAGAGCCCAAGGATGAAGAAAAGGGCTAAAAACCCCAAAAAAGAGCCCAAAATAGCCCCCTAGGGGCTAAAGCCCTCAAAAAGGGGCTAAAACCCTATAAGGGGCTAAAATTAGGGTGGAAGGGGCTAAAGGCCCAAAAAAGGGCTAAATCCTTAACCAAGGGCTTAAAACCCTAAAATCCCTTGGAAAAACTATAAAAGGAGGGTGGGGGGTCACTCTCAAAACACTCCTCACTTGCCTATTGTTATGCTTCTCGTGGATGCTTTGAGACCTTTGCCTCTCAAACTACCCACATTCCCTCTGCTCCATCTCCATCCCATCAAGCCATTGCTTCCCAACCAAGAGAGAGGTGCTCCCATGAGCTAGGGCATGGTGGCCCATTTCCACCCAAGTGAGGTATAACATTTCTTTTCATGTTTGTCTAATTGTTTTTGCTTTCTAACTGTTATTTTTATTTGCAGGTTCTATTATTGACATTGTTTGCAAGTTTTCCATTGTAGTAGCTTAGGTTGCTTGCAGTTTCAAGGAGGTGGAACCCTAACCCATTTTCTGCAGAGGGCTTCACAAGGGCTTCATCTCCCTCTTTATTTTCTGTTATTAGCTCATAGTTTAGTCTAGTTTTAATTTTCTGTCACTAGATTAGCTTAGTTTATTTTACTGTTATGTTTATGCTATTTCCATTTCGTTTTTTCCTGTTTTCAAAGAGTAGGAACCTACCCTTGTGCCCTATATGCACAAGGGAGCCATTCTTGCTCCTGCAGTGAGGAGAAATCCTCACTACAGCTTTGGAGACCATACCAAGTCGATCCCACAGGATCCTTGGTCCAAAAATTTCAAGTTTTCAAGTTTTTTCAATTTTACCCTAGTTTTCAGAAATCTTATGTTAGATCTGTCTTAGATCTGCTTTATTTCATGTTTTAGTCAGTGCCAAAGCCTCTGCTAGGCCAAGCTGAGTCAGACTGGCCCCAGTACCAGTTACTATTGGCCAGATCTGACCCTGCATCACCAAAAAAACCCTTTCCGGAGCAGGGCACTCTTATTGGGGGGAAAGGTGATGCTGGGGCACTCTTAATGAGCAAACAGGTGTGCCCAGGGTGCATTTAATCCCTAGACAGGCATGACTTCACCCCAAAAGCTCAGATTGCGGCTGTTTTCGCATTCTGTCTGACCCCCTCGCTCATTTCCAGAAAAATCTCGCGGCCCCCTCACTGGATTTGGTCATAAATGTGTGGCCTGTCACACAGAAGTTGTATTTAAGTTTAATTGACAGTAATTTTTAGTTTCAGAGGACTGTTAGTGTAGCCCAGTCGCCTCTGTCCACCATTGCAGGTCTTTTTCAATTCCAATTTTTATTTTCTGCAAATCAATCCATGAACAATGTGTATATGCTAAATCATTCATTAAGGCTTAATAAAATGAACTAGTCTAACTAAAAGTAACTTTAAAATAACCATCTTGTTTCCCCCTTCCTCCTCTACCCAGTCATCACCCTCCGAGGTATTCTGGGATACGACGAAGGGTAAGCTCGTATAGATCTAGGCACCCCATGGTATTTTTCCCAAACCACTAAAACCGGGTGACCTAGAAGGTAGAGGGGGTAGAGAAGGAGGGATTCTCACAGCGCTAAGCATCCTCCATGTTGACCAACCTAGCATTCGGGAGGTGACCTGAGGATATACGGATGGGCTTAGTCCCATTGTGTTGAGAGCCTAGCACCTTCTCTTGGTTGAAGAAGAATATCACTAAGAGGTGGACATTTAGTTAGGCCAGCAATCTAGGCTTAATCATTGTACTTGCTTACAAATTTCTGTTTATGTTTGTATACAAAACCATGATATGAACTCTACCATGAATTCATAAACCATACTACAAACAACCAAATACCAGAACAAACAAGCAAACCAACACACCATACCAAATAATTAACCCAACTCAGTTCATGACGCTGAGTAAGCCTTAAAATTTACCAAATTTACACTAAGTTCAATCAATTCTATAGTCTTTGAGGACATAAGTCCCTGATTGATTCAACTATGGGAAGTACTTGGGCTTTTCCCATAAACTCATTGTGAGGAGTACCACAGGAACCCCAAAGTAGCTGGCTACTGAGAGGAATTGCCAAGCGAATCGGGCAATGACCCCTTCCGATTGAGTAGAAGCACTCGTGAGGAACAAGCCAAGCGTTATCTTCTGGCAGTCTTGGTGGCCGAGAGACCACCTTCAGCCAATAGGAAGCCATTGAAACCAGGGTCCAATTCTCATACCCACCAGTTTCATACACAAAAGCAAACACAATTGATCCTCCACGGTCTTCCTCACGCCTAAGAGGCGAACCACCACCATTTGGAACACTTGATCAGCACCGTCGAAGCCGCTCTCAATGATATCCCACACCGTTAGAGGGCCACACAGCCTCTGATTCTGATTTAGACCCATATCAGTCTGAACCAGACCTCCACACCGCACCATCAAGCCCCACGGCTAGTGCAAACCCAAATCCATTTTTCGGCCTAACCTTAGCGAGTGGACCCATGTCCACATCACAACATGTCACCCACAACTTGGCAAGTGGTCCAAGCACAATCTTGCAGACTGTCATTATCCAATTGCCACCACCGATAGTGACCAGCCAAGCTGGCCCAGTGGTAACACAAGGGGGCAATGGCCCCTCCACACACACTGCCCCTCCGACCACACAGGGGGGCAGTGCACCGTCCACCTACATTGCCCCTACCATCACACATGGGGGCAATGCTCCTGCCACCCATACCACCCCCCACACAGCACTTGGGGGCATTGGCCCATCCGCAATGGTTCCACAACAAGCACACCCAGCCATGTAGATGCATTATGCACCTACAAACCCCACCCCCATTGTAGCCCCATCCCACATCAACTTGGGGTCAAATCTGCCCTTCATGGCTCATCTAAACTTGCCTGACTTAGCTAGATTAACGAATGACCCCATCCGCCACCAATCTTTCTGACCACCCATGCCAACTAAGCTGCCATCAGACATCCCAAATTTTGAAGGCAAAGCCGAGGAATGTCCCCAAAATCACATAATGACATTCCATCTATGGTGCTCATCCAACAGCATTGTAGACGACTCCATCAGGCTGAGGCTGTTCCAACGCACCCTTACAGGTGTTGCGGCCAAATGGTACATTGAGCTGCCACAAGCCAAGTACCCATACTTCAACTCCCTAGCCTTCATGTTCCTACAGTATTTTCAACTCCCTGTTAGATATGACGAGGGGGTGGAGATCCTATTATCCTATCGCCAAAGCACCACTACTCACATAATTGACCATATCCATGAGTGGCGGTGATGTCGTAGCTTATGCAAAATCCAACTAGATGACAAGATCTTCTTAGATTGGTTCCTTAAGACTTTTCTCCCACCCATCGCAAAGGATGTCGCATCTGAACGTCCCTAATCTGAAGAAGAGGCCATACTGAAGGCCCAACAATTTGATCTCATTTATGCCCAGTCTGGATACTTGTACACTGTCATTCCAGACACTCCCCATCCGAGTACCTCTTACCACGATGCACCGGGGGCATCCCACGCTACGGACGGCATCATAGGGTTAGTCTCCCAACAACCACAGCCTCAACCGACACCACTTGTCATTGCACCGCAACCAAGCAACACTGCTAATGTTTCTTACCAAAACCAAGCTCTGGACTATGCTAGAATGATGTCCCAGTCTGGAGCAACAACCTCGTATGCACAAACTATGCCACCGCAGTAGGCTCAGGCCATGGCTTGGACAACACAACAGTATGTGGGGCAAATTCCCACATTTGTTGCACCACCACCCCCATAAATATACTATGCACCACCAGTGCAACAAGTTGAATCCCCTGCCCCTGCTCCACCCGCTCCGTTGGGACAAGTGTTCGCACAACAAAACCGTCCCAACTAGCCTGACCCCAACAATCAACAAGGGCAAGCTAGAAACAATCAGCCCCGCAACCAAGGCAATAACCAACCGCAGGGAGGCAGTCAACAACTGAACCCTCCCAATAATGTTGCAGCTAACCGGCCATCCCAAAACCCCCCACGGCAGAATGCACCAAGACACAACACTCTGTTGTGCACAAACCAACCTTGTACACTCTGTGATGTTTATGGGCATTACACATTTGAGTCTCCCCTTATGGCTCGCGCTAAGCAGGCCATTCAAAATGAGGCCCAGTAGACCGCCAATCCTCCCAATCAAGCCCAACCCAACCAGGCACCACAAGGACCTCCTCCCATGGTGCTTCAAAACCCACTACCAGTCCAAGGATTGGTGGCAACTGCTCCCCCTCCCCAGGCCAATCCCAACGCTCCAGGGGCACCGCCCACGACCGAAATAGGTGTTCACCACCTGCTATTCATGACCATTGAAGAGGTTAACTTACAGACTAGAAGAAATCAGTATGGTACTACCACTGAACCTACCGACTCATCAGCAGCATCCACGTCTAAGACAACCAACCTACCTCTCCAGTTACCCCCGTTCCCGTGCCCCCCCATACGCAGAATTACCAATAACGCCATAGCTAGAGCTGTAGTCAGTTATAGCATTATGGATGATTTGGCCCAAATTCCAACCTCCATGTCTGCTCTTGAGGTACTTAAAACGTTCCCAATGTAGTGGAAATCCCTATTAGCCGCTCTAGGGGAAATAGACCCCTCTGACTCCAAGCTGATCACCTTTGACATAGAGAATGGAGAGCCACGCATGCCCTCCACTATCGCCTTCCAAATCTCGGTGTCCATCCAAAACTTGGTTGTGCACTGATGCATAGTGGATGAGGGGGCATCCACGTGTGCCATGTCTACCTTGGTTTGGCAGAAGCTTGGATCACCGATTTTACAACCATCCTCCATGACTCTGTGGGCTTATGATGGACATCCCACTAAAGCCCAAGGAATCCTCCCCCATGTCCCCATCACGTTAGCTGGGAAGACAGTCCTGATTGACATCGAAGTCGTCAACACTCAACTAGAATACAACCTCCTCCTCGGAAGGAGTTACATGTATGCCATGCGATCCGTCGTGTCAACTGTCTTCCACCTCATGATGTTCCCTCATGAAGGGAATATTGTGACGGTTGACCAGCTCACCTACCATGATCCGTAAGGGTTAATAGCACCGGCCAACGTTATCCCTACCATCACCACCATTGAGCCGCAGGGGTGACCGCACACGCTAATGTCATCCCTGTAACCAACACTGTGGTTGAAAACACACCAGCCTCCCCATCGTTCAATGTGGGCCCTGGGTTGTTTACCAATCCCACCATGACGGCTCCTTTCCCGTTGGTGTCACCACCACCAACACAAAAGCAAACTGCAGACTTGTGCATGGTCTCATCAAGCACCGCTACACCCAAATAGCAACCGCAGCCACAGCCCCAACCACAACCACAACATCGTCCGCAGCCGCAATGCCAATAGCAGCCGCAACATCACCCATAGCAATAGCATTATGTGCAGCCACAACCACAACCTCACCCCCACATGCAACCAGTTGGGAGTTATGTGGGCTCATCTCCAGTCCATACAATTCCCTTCCTCTTTCCCCCACCTGGTGTCATGAGCAAGCCGGTCATGGCCACCTTAATCCTACCCAACTTTACGTTGGGGATCCTGGTGTGGTATCTAGATCCACTAGCTCAACCAGCAATGCCCCAGGTTGTGTTAACTCCGGTGCAACCTATTGCGGTTGAGTCTCACCCCCCACCTGGTCCGCATAAGCCAACCGCTACACACGTACCTGCACCGCCCCAACCAAAAAGGGCTAGGGGAAAGAACACCAAAGCCACCGCATAACCACGACAAGTCCCACCTTGTGCCGTATGCAAACAACAGGGCCATCCAACTCAGAATTGCCCTGAAATTCCAGTGATCCGTGCGCATCTGGATGCCATGGATACGAACAAAAACATCCCCGTGGTTGAACTCCCAACTGCTCCAGTAGTCAGGAACAAGGCATTGAGGACAAACCATGCTTGCGCCCTTTGCGGCTTGTATGGACATTACCCCCACCATTGCCAAGACCTACCCAAATTTCGAATGGCTCTCGCTAACCTTCGTCACCATTCCCTTGAGTCTGAGATCACCTTGATCGAAGAAGTTCACCCACCACCTCCTTCGTCTGACACTATGTCCATTTACATGATGTCTAGTTCCCCCGACCAGCTCATCCCCATCTTCAACGATGGTCTATCAGACCTGTCACTTTCATTGTTTCAACAACGATGAGGAGATACTTGAAGCTCTGACCGCCCCGAAATACCCATGGGACGACATGCACCATCGCTCGTTCTTCCTCCCGGAAGAGCGAGTGTCACAGTCCAACCAGTTTTCCGTGGAGACCAAAGATTTCATCCATGGGAAGGTTGATTGGTTCAAGAACCCAATCCCAGCACCCAATGCCTTCAAAGAAGGGAACATGGTGAACATTTCACCAACAATTAAAATCGACATCTCAACCAACTCTGAGATCATTGAGGAAATCATGCAAGGGGCATCTTGCTCCCCAAAAGAGGTCGATGCCTACACCGCTCTCTTCCAAGAATTCCGTGACATCTTCTCCTATTCATACCGTTGAAATACCCATATTAGATCCATCCATCGTGGAACACCACATCAACACATGGCTTGATGTGGCACCCATCCGCCAGAAGCAACAGCCCATCCATCCATCCAAAGTGGCTGTGGTGAAAGCCGATATAGAGAAGCTGCACACAGCCAGCTTCATTTATCCCATTGCATACACAACTTGGGTTTCTAATCCTATTCCCGTGAATAAAAAACAGGGTACCATTCGCATTTGTACAGACTTCCGTGATCTTAATGGGGCATGTCCCAAAGACAACTTCCCCACCCCTTTCATCGTCTAGATCATCGATGCATGCACTAGACATGAAGCCTTCTCTTTCATGGACGGTTTTTCCGGATATAACCAAATCCAAATCTGGAAAGAAGACCGTTACAAAATGGCATTCACAACCCCATGGGGCACATTCGCCTACCGATTCATGCCCTTTGGCCTCAAAAATGTTGGAGCCACCTTCCAGTGCGCCATGACATATTGTTTCCATGATTTAATTCACATCATCTTGGTCTACTTGGATGATCTCACCGCTCTATCACAAAAACAAGCACAACATATAGACGACTTGCGGGAAGTCTTTTTACGTTGCTGCCAGTACAGCATCCACCTAAACCCCCTCAAGTGCATTTTTTGTGTCCCAGCAGGCCTTTTACTCGAATTTATTGTCTCCCACAAAGGGATAACGGTAGATCCCCTCAAAGTTCAGGCCATCCTTGATATTCCTCCCCCAAGAACTCGGCACCAACTACAAAGCCTACAAGGCAAGGCCAACTTCCTTTGCCGCTTTGTGCCAGAGTATGCAACAAAATCCTATGGATTCATCTGCCTGCTCTGCACAAAAATCCCCTTTGTTTGGGATCAGCAAGCACAAGAATTGTTCGAGGCACTCAAACAAGCCCTGGCTTCTACACCATTACTCTCACCACCATATTTCACTCGAGACTTCATCCTTTATGTGTCAGCCTCAAAAAATGCCATTGCTGGAGTCTTGGTCCAAGAAGACGATGCTCGCCATGAGCACATAGTTTACTACATCAGTCAAAATCTAACAGGATGCCCATTACGATACCCACCCGAGGAGAAATTAGCCCTCGCCATCGTATTCTCGGCTCAAAAATTGCGCCACTACATCAGTTCCAACCATACTCGTGTAGTGGCTGATTCAAACCCAATGCGGTACCTCTTAAGCCGTCGCCTTCTACAAGGTCGAGCAGCCAAGTGGGTAGTCGTCCTCCAAGAGTTCGACCTAGAATTTGCGTCTCCCAAAAGCACAAATTCACTCACACTAGCCACACTCATGACTGATCTGCCCCCAAGGATGATCTCCCTAATGATTTTCTATTCGTCATATCTACAGACGACCCATGGTGTGGGGACATCCTTCTCTATTTACGAACGCAAAAGTTCCCAATGCACTTCAACCGTGAGGATAGGTGACACATCCGACATCAATCCATTCACCACTCACTTATTCGAGATGTTATGTATCGTCGAGGCATTGATACCATCCTACGTCATTGCCTCACCCATGACGAGGCCAAGACCATCCTCAACGATAGTCATAGTGGAGCCTGTGGTGGTCACCTTTCAGGCCTAGCAACCGCCCAAAAGATTCTACGCGTCGGCTATTTCTGGCCCTCCATCTTCGATGATTGCATAGAGGCAGTCAAACATTGCCGTAGCTGTCAGCTTTTTGCCCCAAAGGCAAGAACCCCCCCTGCACCATTACATCTCATAATCACAATCGGGCCCTTCTGCAAATGGGCAATCAACTTCATGACCATCAACCCCGTTTCAGCTAATGGCCACAAGTACATTATCGTGGCAGTTGATTACTTCACCAAGTGGGCCGAATCCATGCCCACATTCGATTGCAAAGCTGAAACCGCAGCATGTTTCTTCTTCAAACATGTCATTACACGGTTTGGTCATGGGGGCTTCACTTGTTGACCAATATACTATCACGTTAGTTCATATTGTGGGTTTTAAAATTATCAAAAATCAAGCCAATATATTGCAGGTATTGGGGGGATGAGGGGTTTAAGGTGGGGCTGGGTAGGGTGGTTTATAAGGATTTGAGCTATAAAGAGGGGTGGGGAGGAGGTTTTAAGTATTGGGAGGGGGTTTCAGCAAAAAGAGTTTGGGTCAATATCTCTCGAAATTAATGGTATTATTTAATATCCCACGATCGCACGTGCTATGTGAGAGGTTCACGAAGTGAAGTCCCTGTGGGTTTGGTGTCCTTAAACAATTAGTCTTCTATCATGGGGAACACTTCCAAGATGTCGTATGGGCTGAATTATCAACCATGTTGAAATTCGAACACCAGTACTCTTCTTCCTACTACCCTCAAGGCAATGGCCAAGTTGAAGCAGTTAACAAAATCATCAAAACAATGCTCCAATAGATGGTAGAAAATCACAAAACTAACTGGCATCACATGTTATTCTCTGCCCTATGGGCTTATCGCACATCCACAAAACTGCAACCGGTTTCACACCTTTCCGCCTAGTACATGGCATTGAATCAGTTCTCCCTATAGAGTGCCAAATCCCATCTCTCCGCCTCACGGTGGAACTCCTTCCTGATACTTCACCTTTAGAAGAACGGCTCCTCCAACTTGAGCAAACCATAGAAGACCGTCGAGCTGCCCTCCAAGCCATCGAAGCAGCAAAAACATGATCAAAGATCCAATATGATTCCCATGTCCACCCTCGCACCTTCAGTGAAGGTGATATGGTTTTAGTCTACGACCAACCCAATGATAAATTGGGTAAAGGCAAGTTCAAATCAATGTGGTATGGCCCATATGCCATCCACCATTGCCTCGAAAAGGGGGCATACACCCTCATTGACTCAGATGGAAAACTCTTGGAGAACCCCCGCAATGGGCTCTACCTCAAGAAATTTTATGCTTAACATCACCAATGAGTCACTTCATTTTCTTTTTCTTGTTTTTCAACATTTCTTAGCAAAAATCAAAGGCAGCACCATCAGCTGCTAGTCAAAAGTCACCTGGAACCTGTTCAAGACACCTCTCACACCTCCGGGATCAAATTTTTGTCTAGTTATGAGACCATCGTCTCATGTTTAATAAGTAAATTTCAAGACCATTTCCCACAACTCACCTCAATTCACGAGCCATGACATAACGATGCGAGTGTCTACGGACCAGTACTCATATAACACTTCCCAACCGCTACTCATGCAAGCGATCGGGCCACCGCCCGTTAAGGATTGTACCATACTTTTATTTTTGTATTGATCATTGTCTTTTTCACCGCACCTTACGCGGACATCTAGACCATCGTCCACAAAACCCTTTGTTTTTCTTCCATGTATTTGACATAGAAGTGTCCTCGGGCCGCTACCTGTTAAGAAATGTAATTTTAGCTTTTATTTTGTATTTTTAACACATAGATTGTCTTTTCTATTTACTGCACCTTACGCGGACCTCTAGACCACTGTCCACAAAACGATTTCTTTTCTTGCACGTATTTGGCATATAAGTGCCCCCGGACTTGCACTCACATTGCATGTAGTCAATTTCATCCACCGCAACACACACACACGCTCTCCTTACCTCTGTCTGAGAGCCACCTCAGTTTGTGTACCTCTGCTGCACCGACTCGCGAGCCTCTACCGCGATATATCCCACGCATGTATTGGTATGTTTGAGAGCCTTTTGCTCCGTCCATACTACGCGGATGACCTTTGGACCTCTATCCATCGTCCCGACATGGGGGCACCGCTCGTGCCACCGCAGTCGGTTGACCACATTGGAGTTTCGTTTAATCTCTTTTCTAACTCCTTAAAACAATGAAAATATCGTCGAGCGCAGCTGCTTCCTTTCACACTCGCTAAAGTATAGGAAAGGGTGTCTACACCGTCTCATTTACCTCCTTTTGTGGACCATGTAGACCACCTCATGAAAAGGACCTCCTTGGCACACTCAAGCCAATACCATTCCCCTCTACATACTTTTGTGCTTTCTAGGGCAGAGGGGCCGCACTTTAAGAAAAATCCCACCACCGATTGTCGTTAAGCTCTTTTCCAGCCGTCTCAACAAGAAAAGATCACCGAGCAAACTTGGTTTCGTTCATGCTCATAAAAGTATTTGAATGACCATCCAGTCAGTATAGGTTTAATCTTTTTCGGCCTGATTGGACTACCAACAGTAAAGAAGTCTCTCATCCCCTCCAGGATGGGCGAGCTCTCCTATGTATACTTTTATCCTTTTTCGGGCACAGGAGACTACCAATGAAAAATATCCCCCACTGGAGTCTTCTTCGTGCTTTCAAACTCTCTAAAATTGAAAGCACTATCGAGCACTTACCTTCTCAGGCTCGCCAAAAATCCACGAGATCGTACCACAACGGTGTCCCTAGACACCACCCCACAGAAAACAGTTTGGTAGCATCCCCACATTGGGTCACCTTTGTTCAGAGTACTCTGCAATGTGTCTTCCTTGGATCCCATCAGTATCAAAAGTGTCCACCTCCTCCAAGTATTTCCCATCTGCAGCGACATTCCCAGTATTATAGCTATGATCCCATTCCCATGAGTTCAGTTTCATTTGCTTCCTGGTCCACCCTGTCATCATACTCTGAAAAAAGAAATTTTGAGTCTCCCACTCCCCCCCTACCCCTATTAAGTGTTTCCCTTCCCTCCCCTCCCCCCCAATTCAGTGATTCAGTCTACAGATTGCTTCACATCTTTCGGTTATCCCTCACGCTCTTGGTCAAGGAAACATCAATGCCTTGACTAGGGGAAGGTCTCCCTCTATCGACGCCAACACACATATTCCAGAGGATAGACCCAGAGGTCCCTATACCTTGGTTTCATTTACATCATTAATGAGTTCCTTGGACCACTTGAGAGGAATCCTTAGTGCCTCTAGGGGTGGTTGTTTCTCACGTGCTCGGCTTCAACTCCATCATCGCACCGTTGAGATTCATACAGGGTTTGTTCCGCACAATACTTGGTCGAAGATCCCAGATGTCACCTAACTCTAGCACATTGGTGAGTCCACTCGAGGGACCTAAACAGGTTATGTCCCTTGTGATTTTCGGGTTGAGTTGGAGACAGTGATCAGAAGCCCCAGCAATGCTTCGATATACCTTTATGATTGATACAGCATACTTGTACACAGAGACTCTGACTCTCAATCAGCGAGTCCATATAGCTTTGTACCGTTCCAGATCCAGCAGACTATCAATCATGAATATGTAGCATTCCATGAGAATTCCATGGGTCCAATGTACCAGATCGGTATTGTATTCAACCTCACATGAGAGGCAACCATCATTGTAACATCAGTTGTATATGATCGGCTCTTGTATTTTAGAGCACAAATCAAATGATTCTTTTGACATTGTTACGAGCATGGGAATGCCCGCCTCATCTATATACATGTCACACATTTATTGTATCTCACCCATTGATGGGAACCAAATTAATACAAAAACCAAAAGCCACCATGCCCCAGCCCCGGAAGCACCACCTCTACACAACAAAACCTATGATGTCCATCAGCCATACGTTGAGCTCCTGCCCTCACACATCAGGGGCAATATATTAACCCAAAAATCCCCCACATAGCTCTCAATGGCCTACACCACCCAAGGACACCATCCCACAACACTCATTTCACTCCATAAGACCTTCTGTTTGACCCCCACACCTCCAAAAGAGCCCAAGGATGAATAAAAGGGCTAAAAACCCCAAAAAAGAGCCCAAAATAGCCCCCTAGGAGCTAAAGCCCTCAAAAAGGGGCTAAAACCCTAAAAGGGCCTAAAATTAGGGCGAAAGGGGCTAAATCCTTGACCAAGGGCTTAAACCCTAAAATCCCTTGGAAAAACTATAAAAGGAGGGTGGGGGGTCACTCTCAAAACACTCCTCACTTGCCTATTGTTATGCTGCCCGTGGATGCTTTGAGACCTTTGCCTCTCAAACCACCCACATTCCCTCTCCTCCATCTCCATCCCATCAAGCCATTGCTTCCCAACCAAGAGAGAGGTGCTCCCATGAGCTAGGGCATGGTGGCCCATTTCCACCTAAGTGAGGTATAACATTTCTTTTTATGTTTGTCTAATTGTTTTTGCTTTCTAACTATTATTTTTATTTGCAGTTTCTATTGTTGTCATTGTTTGCAGGTTTGCCATTGTAGTAGCTTAGGTTGCTTGCAGTTTTCAAGGAGGTGGAACCCTAACCCGTTTTATGCAGAGGGGTTCACAAGGGATTCATCTCCCTCTTTCTTTTATGTTATTAGCTCATAGTTTAGTCTAGTTTTAATTTTCTGTCACTAGATTAGCTTAGTTTATTTTACTGTTCTGTTTATGCTATTTCCATTTTGTTTTTTCCTGTTTTCAAAGAGTAGGAACCTACCCTTGTGCCCTATAGGCACAAGGGAGTCATTCTTTCTCCTGCAGTGAGGTGAAATCCTCACTACAGCTTTGGCGACCATACCAGGTCGATCCCATAGGATCCCTGGTCCAAAAATTTCAAGTTTTCAAGTTTTTTCAATTTTACCCTAGTTTTCAGAAATCTTATGTTAGATCTGTCTTAAATCTGCTTTATTTCCTATTTTAGTTAGTGCTGAAGCCTCTGCTAGGCCAAGCTGAGTCAAACTAACCCCAGTACCAGTTACTGTCGACCAGATCTTACCCTGCATCACCAAAAAAAACCTTTCCGGAGTAGGGCGCTCTTATCGAGGGAAAAGGTGAGACTGAGGCGCTCTTAATGAGCAAACAGGTGCGCCCAGGGCGCACTTAATCCCTACACAGGCGCGACTTCATCCCAGAAGCTCAGATTGTAGCTATTTTTTCATTATGTGCGACCCCCTCGTATCCAATTGCTACTGAGAAGAAGCCTCTGCATTCATGCTTACCTTCTTGGGACTCGAACCCAGTAGTTGACCAAGTGATATATCCAATGGGGACATTGGAGCCCGCTCTCCGCCCTATTGTTCCAAATGAATGTTTAGACATGTGTTCTATCTGGGATGATATACTTCCTTCAAATGAAGTATTTCTAGATTACATGATACAGTCTAACCTTCTTATGGATATTGAATCAGTTTTGGTTAAATCCATCCCTAACTTATTCATTGAATCTAATATTTTTTATGATTGATCCTCCAATGTTGGAAATGTTGAGTCTTTGGACTCTTCCATTGAATGGCAAGTCAGTGATCCTGATGAGTTTGATTCTTCTCTCAGAATTTTCGACTCATGTGATGTTCAATCTGTTTCTGCAAACCCCATAAGCTATGTTGACTTTAGATTTCCTCTTTAGGTTGATCTTATTGATTATAAATCATTGAGCCTTAGCACTATACATCCTTCCTTCGTTATCTCTACCTTGATTATGCCTCTTGTTGAATATAGCGGAGTTGTGAATGTTTCTACCAAAGTGACTTGTATCGGATCTCCTCTTCTGAATATGATCTTGATATTGTTGTTTCTTGGAGACATGATTTTTAGTTGGATTCACAACTGCTTACTGGCCTCGCATTTTTGTTCAAGTTGTAACAGCATTTTCCTATATCTTTCTCGCACTTATGAGACTAATGTCGGATTTCAATCTTTCATCCCATCATATAACCCCTCATCTCTACTCTCATCATCGCTCAGCCTTGTATCATTATGCCATTGCAACTTGACACCCTTTACCTGGAGAAGATGCTCCTCGAGTGTCCTTATCTTGCTCGTGTTCTTTGCACTATGCTTAGGTCTTTTCCTCGCGCTTGGAACTAGTTCTGCATGCCTCCGACACTCGTATCCTCGCATTTAGAGAATTCTTCCATCTTTCCTTTGAACTCATTAAAAACAGTAAGGAGGCCATCAGTTGAATTTTCCAGGCTCGTTAAAACTTTACGGGAAAGGTATGGAGTTACCTTTAAGCTCTGGTCTGAATCCCTAAATATGACTAGATCGTTGAGTTCGCTTGTCCCTTCAAACTTGTTAAAGTATGTGAAGGAACATCCACATCGGTATAAGTTTAACCCTTTTTCGGACCATGTGAATTACTTACGAAAAAGGAATACTCTAGTTCATTGTGGATAGAAGAGTATTCCCAGGTATAGGTTTATCTCTTTTTCAGGCCTGTGAGACTAAATTTACAAAAAAGGAACTTGTTTGAGCTTACTTTTTCTTTTTTGTGCGCTAGTTTAAACCATGAAAAATATTATGAGCGTTCTTTTTTCCATGTTCATGCTCTCTAAAACTTTAGGACAAAAGCATTTAGTGATCTTGCTTCCCTTCACAGTCGTTAAAATTAAAGCATTATGCTTGTTCTCAAAGGAGTGTCGATATGGTGATAGTTTACCCCTTTTTCAAACCTTGTCGACTAACTACAAAAAAGGAATTCCTTAGTTCCATTGAACTAAGAGAGTTTTCCTCTAGATTGTTTTATAATTTTTTGAACTTTGGAGACTAACTTTACGAAAAAAATTATTCCCTAGAGTCTTCTTTTGCATTTTCAGACTCTCAAATTGTGAAAACATCGTCGAGCATCCACTAATTTGGGTTCGTAAAATCAACATATTATTGATTTATCAATCGTTCTTAAATCTCTTCTTAGATCTTGTTTAAAAATGAAGAATGTCCCGAGTTTTCTTTCCTGGACTCATTAAACCTTTACAAGAAAGAAGGAAAGGAATGTTCATTCAAATGTAATTTATATCATGGAAGCAAGTCTTGTCATCCTACAAAAAGGCACCAATTTGAGTCTATAAACAGTTGGGTTCTAGTTTTTTTCCTTAGGATTAAGCCTAATCTAAGAGTTATTACTCCTCTGGTTGGTTACTTTTCCAATTAAATGGAGAATCTGTCAATGTCTCCTACATTGCAAATTTGTATCATTGGTTCCTTTATGTCTAAAGCTCCCTGAGTCACGATTGTGCAGTGTTCATTATTCATGGATAAAACCTATGTCAGCCACTCCCTTGTATCAATTCATTCCATCAAGTCTTCAGTGGTCCTTGTTGAGAAACTTTGTACTAGTTCCAAATCCAATTAGTCTCTGACTTCCCTCGTATTGGATGACAGAGGATGCCTTAATTCCTTCCTTCCAATGGATCTCTTCCTATGGAATTCAACACATCTTGCTCTGGGAATGAGATTTAGAGTTCATATTCCCTTGGGGATTGCAGTTATCGATGGCAATTTCCCTCGCTATTGGGTAGCGGTAAAATCTTAATGTCTCCTACTCGATGGATTCTTCAGGTGTTCGACTTCAAGACCATTCATTCACGCATGTCAGAATGTACTAGGTAACTTGGGGACCATTTTCATTACTAGCGGTTTCCCTTGCATTTGTTAACGATTCTCATCAATGACCAGTAATCAAGTGGTTTCCTCCATGTCCGACTCCAGCTTCCCTATTCACATGGTTAGGATTTGTACCTTTAGGCGGTTTGGATTGAAGACATTGGGTTAACAATAGCATCATCATTTTTTGATATTTACTAAGTTGTGCAATACCTTGTCACACTTCATATGACATTTTTCGAGACATAGCTCCACCTTGTATTATTGTGGCTATGATCAATTATTGAGCATGGATTCACGTTGTTCATTTGTGGCCATGACTCCTTTGAATTTTACATGGAACCTTTTTTCATATTGTGCAGACATGATAGTTACATTAGTTATACACATGTTTGATCTACCTTTTATATTTATAGCGATCATTTGTATATGGGCATGTATGTCCCAGAGATTAGTCTATCTGACATTTATCTCTCTTTAAGGTACCTTCGTTGATCCTACAATCTTGGACTCTCTTGTTTCTCTAACTCAATGATTCAATCGTTCCCTATTTATAATGTATTTCGGCTATCGTTTTACCCTCTAACCTCATACATTAGGGGGGAACTTTTATAGCCCAAAATGGCACTTCTCTATCGACATTTACATGTTTGGTCGCATGACGACACTTCATGAAAGCTACTGTCACTCACCCAAGGACACATGTGGATGGAAGGGCCATAGTGATACCTTTGTGTCTATGTTTTACCTATTTTTTGGACCATTGGATAGGTAATAGGCTAAGGAATAACTTTCCAGACCAAACCAACTCCTAAAAACCCTTGTAAATACCCTAAAAATGCATTTTTTTACAAATACGAAGATTGTCATTGTTGTACCTGCATTTTTCACTTTGCATACCCAGGTTGTCAGTGTTGCACCCGCGTATACCCTCAGAAATGGTCAAAATATATAAAATTCTTGGATGTTTTGTGGTTTGGGTGGTTTTGGAACTGCCTCCACAGTTGTAACTTCTCTATCCTCAACTCTAACTCTTCATATTTTTATATTAGAGAGGGGAGAAGGGACCATGAAAGGGGACTTAAACTTTGGTATTGTTATGCTGGTATATTTTGGACTCTCATCCTCCTCACCTATGCCCTAGTTGTCATATACACTTGTTGCAGAGCTTGGAGGCCGATAATCTTGGAGGACAGAAGCAGGAGATCCAGATCGAAGGTTTCATGAGGTGCCCTGAATGAGGAGAAGGTATATGTTGTACTTCTTCCATTGATTAATAAATATTTGTCTCAGTTTAAGATCATATGTTGATTTTAATGAGATTAGGGTTTCATGTTATCTTGAATATCAATGTCTTGTTTGTGGTCAAAGTGGTTTGAGGAAGGTTTGAAGTGTTCTTGCAGGTTCCCAGGTTGGAGAGAAAGAAGAGGGATAAAGAGACATCTTGGATCAATCTTCAGTACATAAGGTATGAACCTTCTTAACCCTTGAAATATTGTTTAAATTTATACTTGCAAAGTCTTATACATCAGTCTGTAAACCCCTAGTATGTTGGTGGCCTCAACCCCATCCATAGGATCAATTCCCTAACAAAACAAGGACAAAATTGAGTTTAATGAACCTCATACTCTAGATGAGACCATAAGGAAGGTCGAGTATTGTTATGATAAAAAAAAGTATACCATAATTCCATAAGTCATGGAAATATAAGAAAAATGAAAATTTTGACCAAAGAAAAAAGGATTCAAGCCTCCTCATTTCGAAAATCAACAAAGGCAGCCACCACATGGTGTGACTAGGCCAGATAGGATGATGGGGGATGATCCAAGAGAGACACTTCAATATTGGGGATGTGGAGAGGAACATTTGCTTAGAAATTGTCCATATCGAAATGGGAGTTCCATGCATGTTTGCAACATACAAGAGGTTGAAATTGTGAGTGAGGTAGCAAGGATTGTCCCTAGAACCTCTGTTTCCCTGAAGGACAGCCAAGCATACCATCAATCAACTACGGTTGAGGTTGAAGGTAACATTGTTAAGTTTTTTATTTCTATTTTGATTGACCCTGGATTTACTCATAGTTATATCACTCAAAATGTTTAGATTTGTTCTGTAAAGACAACAAAACATAGTAAATGATGGTTGGTGCAACTAGCCATTAGAACCAAGAGGAAAGCTAGTGAAATGATGGAGAAATGTCCAATAGAAATGGATGGAATATTCACATGGGAAAATCTAAATATATTTCCATTGGATTCTTATGATTTTATCATTAGAATGGATTGGTTGGAAGTAAATAAAGTTGAACTTGACTGCTACAACAAGACCTTCAAATGCATTTATGAAGAAGGAAACTTAAGGATAGTAAAGGAAATTCCAATGGTGGTTTCTATCAGACAAATTTCAACCTTGCAGTTGTTGAATTTATTTTGAAAGGGTTGTCAATTATGCAGCCTATGTATTGGGTATAATAGAAAATGAAGTTCCCAAGCTGGAGGAATTTCATGTCTTGCAAGAATTCAAGAATTTTTTTCCCAATGTAGTGCCAGTACTTCTTTTGAAGAGGGATATTGACTTCATAATTTATATTGTTCTAGGAGTTGCATCAGTGTCTAAGACACCTTATAGAACAAGTGCCCCATAAATTCTAGAGTTGAAAGTGTAGTTACAAAATTTGTTGGAAAATAAATACATACGGTCATGTGTCTCTATGGGGATCACCTGTTGTTGGAAATTCTAACCTCCTGCGAGCAGAAATTGTTTCCCTAGCTTGAATCCTTCACAGCTAGAACAAATGAATGATAACAACAATAAGCACTTTCCCTAGAATTGGTAGATGTATGGAATGATTCTTTTACCTATCCTGCAGTATGATGTATCATCCCTCTATGGTGCTATATCTCCACATATCTACCTGCAATAAACACATCAAACAACATACAAGATCAAAAGTACCAGAAAATGATATACAACTCTATATCATTGACTAAGGAATCTAATAACAAAATGAGTGATCATAACAGATTTTATGGGAAATAAACCATAATTGCATTAATCATAAAAGAAGAGAGATTACAACCATTTCCTTAGTGTTGTGATGCCTCCTCACATGCCATGTCTTGTCCTCAAAGCTCCAACTTTTCTTCTCTATACTCACCCTAGATCTGGCCAGAACTTAGGTGCAGTAGCATAACTTTCCTCCCCCGACCCATGAGGGGTGAACTAGTATTTATAGCCATTGGAGGATAGGGATGGTTGAGAAAATGGTGGATGAGGTGGAAGGGAGATCCTACTAGGGGGGATCTCGAGTCTAGGTGGTCCATGTGAGTAGGGATGAGGGTGCCACGAAGCTTTCCTTCTAGAAGCTTCATGAATATTCTTTTTTTCCTTTTGAAACTCGAGCACCGCTCTTTCGCTATGGAGACAAAGCATTACCAAGGTGGAACCGCTTATTGATCAAAGGGTTTAGGCTATGGCACCGCTCATTTTCAATTCACAAGAGGTGTTACTGAAGAGGGTAACGCTTATGCATAAATGGCATAAGGAGTGGTGAACAAAAATATGAAAACATGAGTCCTGGCCAATGTCTAACTTCATCACTTGAGGAATTGAGACAATTTCTGGTGTTTTGGTTCTCAGTACATGATGGTGACAATAATTGTGTGTAACAAAATCCCCCCCAAAGCATGAAGCTAGAGGGATACGACAGGCAAGAGCTTTGTATGAACAAATTATCACTTCGAGCTAAGAAATCGCTTAATGAGAGATCATCATCAACCTAGATTCTGCAATGCATTAATACTTTTGACTCATATCCAAATGACTCCTCATCATGGCTGCAGACCAATACAAGGCATATCCATGAGAGAAATGAATAATCATGGCTACTCTAGATCCATGTGAAAGAGACTCGAACTTGGACATAGCTACCAAACCTACAATGTAGATCTATTTCAAACGGATGCAAATTTGAAATAGATCCATGTTGATCTAGAATACAACATAGATCCATGTGAAAGAGACTCGAACTTGGACATAGCTACCAGACCTACAATGTAGATCTATTTCAAATGGATGCAAATTTGAGCACAGCCACAACCATACAAATGTGGATCCATGCTAAGACTCGTAAAAATACTCCATCACAACCTGGGGAAAGTATTGAGTGCTTAATAGATACCCAGGGTCTTCATCTTGTCTTCCATAAAGCATGATTCTATCCAGGTGATTACAATGTCTTGGTGTCAAACATGGTAGAAACCACTTGATTACCGATCAATGATGAGAACCGTTAACAAGTGCGAGGGAGATCACCATTGATGTCGATGATTTCCAAGGTACCGTAGTACAATCCCCTGAGTGTGAATAGATGATTTGATGTCTAACACTCAGTTGAATCGTTTGATAAAAGTTCAATGATGTGAACCTATGTCAAAAGTGAGAGGATTTGTCATTAATGCATACAGATCTCAAGGTACTAATTTGTTTCTAAGACTAATTCCTGGATGATGAGCTGAAATCGACAGGAATAGTCTCGTCGAAGGAGGGCCATGATGAATCCCACATCGACGACATGAAACTCGGAACAAAGTTCTGGAATTTTGAGTATAATGTAACCATGAGACAGACTCAAAGGTAACTGACACAAAATATAAACTGCAAATGCAAACTCTGAACATGACTTCCCTTTGAACATCAGGCGACACGAGCGAAGACTTGGCAACATTGACTTGACTAGGTGGATACCAAGACATAATGCGATGGTGGATGATGCATTAATTAAAAGACTCAAATGAGTGACATGAATCATGAAAATGGATCGGCTTGGAATCAATATGAATACCCAATTTATTGAATGAAATGCAGACAAATGCCATGTTCAATGGTGACTAATAATTGCCATCACTGCAAAAGAGATAGTTCCCTTCCCTTAATTTCCCCATCATGATTGATGAGTGCCTCTTTTCATTTTTATGACTTCAAAGAGGGTAAAAAACACTCGTTGTAGCTTATCCTAAGATAAGTCCATTCTCATATGTTTCACGAACCTGAGAAAGGAGGGGTTTGTTCCCAAAATAGGGTCTCTCAGTGTTTAATTTAACGAGTCCATTGAAAATTAACTCGGTATCGTTCATGTTTCGAGAGTCTGAAGGAAAATGGAAGAAGACTCCAAAAGGTCCTTTTTCGTATGATTTAGTCCCTAGGGCCTGAAAAAGTATAAAATAATGCCCAAGAGAACTTTTCTAGCTGAGATCAACTAGAGTATTCCTTTTTTCGTAATTAGTCAATCTGAACCGAAAAAGAGATAAACTATCGTCGGAAAGACGACCCTTCAAGTACTTTTATGAGCGTGAAGAAGACAAGTTCACTCAACAATGTTTTCACATTTAAGGAGTCCGAAAAGAGCTTAAAGAAAACTCCATTAGGGTTTCTTTTTGTGATGAAGGGGTTTAACGAACCTAAAAAGAAGCAAAAGTTGACTCGAAACTTTGGTACTAGGTTTAAAGAGCACGGCCAAAATATCAAAATTAGTGCTCGACGACTGTTTTAATTTTATGGAAGTACGAAAAAGTAAAAAAAAAACACACTCATAACCAAAAACTTTCAACTTTCATCCCTCCAAAAACTTTTAAAAGACTATTAAATCTCCAAAAGATTTTAATGACTATGTAAAAGGGAATTTCTTAATGGAATAATTAAAATGATTAAAATAATGAAATAAACCCTAAAACATTTCATATAAAAACCAATGAAATAGTAAAAAACTTACCATTTCACTATTTACCAATTTGGAGAGCTATTTGCAGCCATTTGTGTGCAGACTTCAGCAAAGGATTCTGGAGTCATCAACAGATCATTTCTTGATTTGTCAGCTCCAGGTAAGAGCTAAACCCATCCCTAACATTTTTATGGCTGCATTTTCCCTTTCCATGCAAATTTTATGAGGTTTTGGGGTTTTTACCCTAGGGTAAAAATCGGTCGCAGGGTAACGCTCTTTCCCCTTGCGGGAAAGGCGATGCCCGAGTAAAACAATGGCTTTCACACCAAAAAAGGTAGTGCGATCGCTCTGTCTCAAAGAGACAAGGGCAGTGTTGCGGGTTGCCCCAAAAAGCTCAACACCCAAGCCAAAAAAAAGTCTTTAATGTATTTTTAATGGTTGCAAATGTGTTTTAATACTTCAATTTTGATTTTTGATAGGTCACTTTGTTTAAAATGGTTGTGTGGAAGGAGAGGCAACATGAGGATGATGATTTCAGGGATGGAGCAGATGTTGGTTCTATAACTGCTTTGCGGGGTTGTGGCCTCCTAAAATTCTTCCATGTTCCAAGCATGAGGTCTCACGTGAGACTACTATAATATATACTAAGAATGTGGAACCTGGAGCAGTAGTACTTCGAAGTGGGAGCCCACATTATTCCCATGGAAGTAGAAGAAATCTACTTACTTACAGGGTTATCCAAGTGTGGGGCTCCTATCTCACTGGCAGGTTCCCGAGGGGGGGATGTCACAACACAGGAGCTTATAGATCATCATTGTTTTCTAGGCACTCATATGTCTGGGGAAAATATCCCAATCAAGACGGTGATGGATTTTCCTCTCCGGACAGTGCTTGTCATGATTTTCCTCTCCAGACAGTGCTTTTCACCATACAATGGGTTTTAGGGATCCAAGGGGCTCATCATTCTTCTTGAGCACGCATTCTTTATTCCTTGGATGCTATGGTGCCTACGTTCTTTAACTGGGTCAAGGATTTACTGAGTGTCTTCAAGGAACAACTGACTAAGTGTCAACAAGGGGAGTTGAAACAATTTGGTTATGGAACCATCTTGGCATACTTCTTCTTCGAGCGGGTACCTCATCTAAGGCTGCAGGTAGCTTTCACCAAGTTGAGAGCATGAGACCCTCGCATGATGTGGTGGGTATAGATCATGGACCGCACTGGTGGAAGGGGGTCCAAGGTCAAGTATGGGAGCGCTTTTTTTCATTGGTTGGAGGACCAACTCCTAATGGTTGAGGATTATGCGTACGCTGGTACTGACTTTAGAGGATACCCTAGTCTACCCTTATTGGTAGGTGCCCAATGGGGCGATATTGGTAAGAAGAATAATCAAGACATTGATTATTTTTTCATTTTATGTTTTATAATTTTTATGGATGATAACGAGACTAAAAATTTTCATGCAGATGTAGGAGATGCACGATTTGGGGTATCCTCCCAAATTGGCAGGCAAGCTCTGGGCCACAAAGGAGACGATGAGTTGACGGAGTTGGATGACAACCTCAATGGCTTAACTCTTGATATTCCAAATGCTTCCATAGACGACCTCCCTAGGAGGTACCAAAGGCATACAGCTAGAGTGTGGCAGTCGATTTAGCCGCCTGCTATGGAGGGTAGCGAGAGTCATGATGTGTTACCATGAGCATCACTAGTTATCCTACATGTTGAAGACACTGAAAGCTATCTAGCTTCAGAAATTTTTGTCATTTTGTATATCTGAAAGCCAGTGTGCTTCAGTCGGGGTCTCGAGACCATATTTTTTGTAAAACACTTTATATATATATATATATACATACTTAATTACAGCAGCTTATCTATGTTCAAATGTGGAATGAAATTTATATGAGTTTATATGTCTTTTTACTGTTTATTTTATTTACAATGAACCATGTTTTATTTATCAAAACTTATGTATGGGAAATATACCAGTCCAAAATGTAATTGGCTAATGAGTCTGCAACAGTGTTACAAGACCTAGGAATATGCCTATAAGTAATAGATTCAAATGACCTTTCTAAAAAATGTACTCTCCGAAAAAGACAAAAGAGTGTAGGGTTTTGGATGGCATAGATGCAGTTTAAGTGAAAAACAACTAACTGTGAGTCCATGAAGACTACCAAGTGATTGATGTCCCGAGATGCAGCCTCGGTTAACAAACCTATTGTCGCATGGTACTCGAAGATGTTATAGAAAACCCAAGCAATTGAAGCAAGGTTCAGGGTATGACGGCAAGCACCATCAACAAAACCATAAAAATCCATTCAATCTGCATAACGAAAACATGGTATAAACAATATTGACAAAAACTCAAAACCATATTGAAATACTAAAACCACACGAAAAATTCAATCAATATACATATATACAAGGTACTATAACATAAATATATTCAAGCATAGTACCTTTTTAGGTACAACCCATTGCGAGGTTTCCTGAAAGGTATTCCATCATAATCTACAAGCTCATAAGCCCCTTTCTCTAAGACTTTACTCATGATGAAGGGACCATACCACATGGATTCCAACTTCCCTTTTCTAAGTTTGTCATGCTTCTAATCATAAGTCAGAACCATGTCACCTTCATTAAAGACATGAGGTTGAATGGACTTATCGTATTGGATCTTGATGCGTTTTTTGTGTGCCTCATTAGCCAAGGCAGCATCTCTTCGATTCTCATCAAGGTTTGTCACATACAAAAAATGTTCTTCTTTGGCAGAAGTGTTTGGGATAAGCTCTACTGCAAGCTTGAGTGATGGGATTTCACATTCGATAGGTAGGACAACTTCTAGTCCTTAAACCAACTGACACAGTGTGAAACCAGTTATTTTTTTAACTAAAGTTCTATAAGCCCATAGTGCAGAAAATAGAGCTAAACGCCAGTTGGATTTGTGATCTCAAACCATCCTACATAGCATAGTCTTCAAGACTCTGTTAATGGCTTCAACTTTACCATTAACCTATGGATAATAAGCAGTTGAGTTTTCATCACAAAAACCCAACTTAGCACTCAAATCATCCATCATCCAATTACGGAAATGGGATCTGTGATCAGTGACTATGGATTGAGGAACTCCAAACCTAGCTATTACATGATTAAAAAGAAAGAGGGCGACAGTCCTGCCATCCTCTACATATGTAGGAATTTCCTCAACCCATTTTGTAAAATAATCTACAGCTACGATGATGTAACCATGCCCCTGGTTGAGGTAGGCTTACAATGCATAAAATTGATCCCCCATTTGGCAAAAGGGCCAACGGCAATCATGAGGTGTAAAGGAGCCGGGAGGGTGCGCTTTTTTAGAGCATGGAGGGTGCACTTTTTAAAATGAGGTAATCTTTTGCGTGGTGACGGATGCGTCGACGATCGTCATGGGACATATCAGGCTTAAACCTTTGGGTCTAGAGATAGATTATCAAATATCCATACCACAGGTCGGTTGCGCTAATCAGGAACAAAAATTCATCTGGTAATGAATCATTGGGCTCAGCTTCCATGAGAGTACAGGGAAGGTCACACATTAACTCCGCGAAAACTCAGGACTTCTTGGAAGTAGCCTTAGCGAACTCAAGATCAAATTCCTACAGGATGATGATCCAACGGGAATACTTGCCCCCTAGTACTGGACGATTCAAAATGTAATACATAGGGTTTTGATCAGCGAGAACAATTGTGGTGCGTAGTAAAATGCAGTGACGAAATATTTGCAAAGCAATGACCATAGCCAAAGCTAGCTTCTCCACATGTGAATAATGGGTTTGAGAGTCAATGAGACTCTTACTCAGATAATAAATCACATGCTCTTGGCCATTGAGATCTCCCTGCACCATAACCATACCAATGGTAGTAGTGGACGCGGCAACATAAAGCATAAAGTATTTTAAATAATTTGGGGGGTGCAACACCTATGAATTTGTCAAAGCGTGTTTCAAATTATCCAAATCTCATTGGGCCTGGTCATCCCATAAGAACGAAGTGTTCTTCTTAAGGAGACGGATATAGCCATGCGTTTTTTCTACAAAGTTGCATACAAAGCGATGAAGAAAGTTTTACTTCCCTTGCAAACTTTGGACTTCAGTAATATTGGCTAGGGAGAGTAAGGCCAAAATAGTAGCTATCATCAAAGGATTTATCTATATGCCATATTTGGAAACCACGAAGCCAAGAAGACGTCCAATCCCAATACAAAATACATGCTTATGTGGATTGAGCTAAATATTATAATGACGGCATCGAAGGAAAATGTCCCTAAGATTCCCTGGGTGGTCCTCTCGCTGCTGCAAATGAGCAGGGAGGTCATCCATATATGGTTCCAGAATGTGTTTAAAATTGTGAAAAGCGTAGAACATGGTGCGCTGGAATGTAGCTCCAATGTTTTTCAAACCAAAAGATAACTTCTGATAGAAAAATGTTCCTCACGGACAAATCAATGTCATCTTATGTTGGTCGGCGGTAAAATTTATATCTGATTATAGCCAGAAAAGACATCCATAAATGAGAAGATGACGCTCCCAACACAGTTATCAATGATTTGATTGATATGTGGAGTAGGGAAATTGTCCTTGGGACAAGCCTTATTCAAATCTCAAAAATCGATGCAAACCCTAATAGTGAGCTGCTTCTTAGCTACAGGGACAATATTAGATACCCACTCAGTCAGCGGTACGGGATAAATAAAATCAGCTTTTAGAATTTTCTCAACCTCAGCTTCTATTGCCACAACTTTCCTTGGATGGGCTTGACGCAGTTTTTGTCGGACTGGTCTTGCAGTGGGATAAGTATTAATTTCATGTACAATGACGGATGGATCGATCCTAGAAATTTATTCATACGTCCAGGAAAAAAAATCTTGGAACTCTTTGAATAAATCTCTATACTTCTCTGTTTCTTCAATTGAATAGTTCTGGCCTACATGAACATGTTCAACAATTCCAGGCTTCACTAATATGTCAATGGGAGTCGTCTGAGTGATGTTACAGAGGTCTCCTTCAAAATCAGTGCCTTGTAGCAGTACAAGCGTTTGAGGATTTTTTACAATATCAGTACTAATGAGAGACACAAAATCAAAGTTTACTGAATTGGAATTGGGAAGCAAAGAGGATCTATGGTGATGATCTTCCCATACAGGTTCATCGACACTCATGATCTCCATAATAGACTCATCCGGTGGGAAATTCTACGAGAGATAATCTAGAGTGGGGAGAGGGGAATCTAACCAATAGGGTAGGTAGTAGGGATCTGATGCCACTATATGATTATCATCATAGTGTACAACAGAAACAAATTGAATAACATCGTAGAGCGCTTCATAAGGAACTAGAGAAGATGTCTCAACAACTTCTTACCTCTAGGATTGTGGTCGATCGTGGAAATCATGTTCACAATTGCCACTTCTGTACTAGGAGGGGTCGAGGGAAACACACCCATAAGAGTTGAATCCTTCAACATTCCTACCGCAACCGATTGATAAGGTGGAGGGGATTGTTGTAGCAAAGGAATATTGTTTGCAGTAGGGGCAGTAACATCATATGAACAAAAATCAAGTTGATTAATAGTTACAATCTTCCCTAAGTGAGGGAATTGGAGAGTACGAAAAACCATCAAAGCGATAGCTATCATAGCATAAAACCAGTTTCTCCCCAATAGCATATTATAATCTGATGGAGCATTGACTGCCTCCACTTGAATGGAAATAGTCTTGCCCCTTAGCTCGATCGATAGGGCCAGTAATAAACCATGAGGTTGGAAACCTCATTCGTCGAAAGCTTTCAAAGTTGTGGGTGACTTCGTAAGTTAGAGAGAACCAATGGCTCTCCAGCAAGACATAGACAACACTGAAGTGGATGCCCCTTCGTCCAACATGGTTCGATGACCCTTTCTCCCAACTACCTTGTTTGTGATTTGAAATGTGAGCTGGTGGGGTAACCTAGACTTGTAATTCTCCACATTAAAATGAATTATATTAGTGTTATCCGGATCTAAGGCCCCTAAAGTCGTCAACAAATTTTTGCATTGCATGGGGAAACTTTAGAGTACCTCCAGTGTAGATATAGCGCAAGTTGCTTGATCCAAATATTCAACAACGTTTTAGAATTGGGTGGCTCAAGCATTTGGGTTGAAAAATATTTCTGGAGAGTACTCTTAGGTGGGTGTTTCTAGGAAAAATGCACCTCTCGCATACAAGAGTTGTTCCTCTAGTCTGAATGGTTCGGATCTAAAACAAATGAGTTACAACAGAGAAGGAATACTTCCCCTAGAAGTTGTGGAGATCTGGAATGAGTCCCTTTGATGGAGTGGTGTAGCTATTTCCTGTGGTGATAGCTCTTCATGGACGTACCTGCATAATCACATGAAACCAGCAAACAAGATCAAAAGCACCAGAATATAAACCACAAATCTATGTCAGTGACTAAGGAATCCAACAGTAAAATACATGATAATAACACAACATACTTTATAGGAAAGGAACCAACTTTGCATTAATAGATGAAGAAGAAGTTTACAACCTTTGCCTTAGTGTCCATATGCTCCTTTAGATGCCAATGTCTTGTCCCCAAAATCTCCAACTTGCTCCTCCTATGCTCACCCTACTGATTTAGGCCAGAATTTCAATGCAACAACATAACTTTGCTCTCTCTCAACCATGGGGTATGAGCCTGCTTTTATAGGCCTTGGGAGGATAGGGATGGTGGATTAAATGGTGGGTGAGGTGGATAGGATATACCAAAAAGATGGATCTCAAGTCTAGGTTATCCTCAGGTGTAGGGATAAGGGTGCCATGAATCCTTCCTTCGAGAAGCTTCATGGAAACCTTTCCTTTTAACATTTTACCAAGGGCACCGCTTCTACTCCACTATGACAGAGCGGTGAAAGGGAAGAATCATGCCTTGAATAAGAGGTAAAGGCCATGGCACCACCTACTATCAAGAGACTGCAAGCGTTACTGAAGAAGGTAAAGCTCCTTGACTTAAGGGCAGAAGCAGTGCTGGATTTTCATATGCAGGATTGAAGTCTGGGCCAACATTTTCACTTCACAACTTGGAATTTAGGGAAAATACCAATGTTTGGGACCTCATCACATGATGATGATGAGATTTATGTGTAACAGAACCCCCCCCCCAAAGCATGAGGCTATAGGGATACGATAGGTGAGAGCTTTGAAAGAGAGAGTTATCACTTCGAGGCAAGAATTAGCTTGATCAAAGATCATCATCAACCAGGCATCTGCAATACATCAATACTTTTGACTCATGAACAAATGTGTCCTCATCATGGTTGCAGACCAATACAAGGCAGATCCATGAGAGAGATTAACAAACATGGCTACTAGAATACAACATAGATCTATGCGATAGAGGACTCAAACTTGGGACATAGCTACCAGAAATACACTGTAGATCTATTTCAAATGAACACAAATTTGAGCACATCCAGGACCATACAAATGTGGATCCACGCCGATACTTCATACAATATACTCAATCGCAACCTGGGGAGAAAGCTATGAGCGCTTTTAACAGATACCCAGGGTCTTCATCTCGTCTTCCACAAACTACGATTCTATCCATGTGATTACAATGATTCGAAGTCAAACATGGTAGAAACCACTTGATTACCTGTCAATGATGTGAACCATTAACAAGTGCAAGGGAGATCACCATTGATGTCAATGTTTCCCAAGGTACCCTAGTACAAATATCCCGATTGTGAATAGATGATTTGATGTCGAACACCCAGTCAATCCTATTGATCAAAGGTCAATGATGTGAACTTATGTCGAGAGCGAAAGAATCTGTCATTAAGGCATATAGATCTCAAGGTACTAAACTTGTTTCTAAGACTAATTCCTGGATGATGAGCTGATGTCAACAGGAATAGTCTCGTCGAAGGAGGGTCATGATGAATCCCATCTAGATGACATGAAACTCGGAACAAAGTTCTGGAATGTTGTAGATGATGTAACCATAGGACTGAATCAAAAGGTACTGACACAAAAATTGTTTTGACTGCAGAGGCAAACTTTCAACTTCCCTTTGAACATCGGGCAGCATGACAAAAGACTTGGCAGCATTGGCTAAATGAGGCAGAGCACAATTCGACAATGGACAATGAATTCTTTGAAAGACTCAAAGGGGTGACATGACTTATGAAAGTCGATCGATTCGGAGACAAGCTAATTACCCAATTGATTGAATGAAATGCATACAAGTTCCATGTTCAAAGGTGACTACAAACTGCCATTTTATTTGCAAAATGAATTTATTCCCTTCCCTTAATTTCCCCATCATGATTGATGAGTGCCTCTTTTTGTTTTTACGAGTTCAAAGAGGATAACAAACACTCATTGTAGCCCATCTAAAGACAAGTCCATTCTCATATGTTTCATGAACCTGAGAAAGGAGGGGTTCGTTCCCAAAAGAGGGTCTCTCATCTTTAGATTTTAACAAGTCCAATGAAAGTTAACTCGTTATCGTTCACATTTAGAGAGACTGAACGAAGATGGAAGAATACTCCAAAGGGTCCTTTTTCGTAATTAGTCAATCCAATTGGAAAAAGAGATAAAATACCGTCGAAAATATGACTCTTCAAGTACTTTTAGAAGCGTGAAGAAGATGAGTTCGCTTGACAATCTTTTCACATTTAAGGAGTCCGAAAAGAGTTTAAAGAATACTCCATCAAGTTTCTTTTCACGATGAATGGTTTTTACGAGCCTGAAAAGACTCGAAACTTTGATACTAGGTTTAGGGAGCATGATCAAAGTGTCGAAATGAACGCTCAAGGATCTTTTCATTTTTTCAAAAGTACGAAAAATTCAAAAAATCAACTTCCCCATAGACAATATTGTTCATTTTGATCCCTGCAAAACTCTTAAAAAGGCCATTAGTCTCCCAAAAATATTTAAATTTGACTTTTATAAACTATATAAAGGGTATTTTTAATAAAAAATTATTTAAAAAACATTAAAAATGATATAAAAACCTAAAAATATTTTATAAAAAACCAAAGTAAATAGTAAAAAGCCAACTCATTTACCATTTACTAGTCCTTGGAGAGAATTTTGGGAGAATTGGAGTGCAGATTTCAGTCAGAGATTGCAGAGCCATTACCCGTCTATTTTTCGAGCCGTCAGATCCAGGTAAGAGCTCGAAGCCCTCTCTTCATTTCCATGGTTTCCATTTTTCATTTTTGTTGAGTTTTGGGGCCTTAAGGGAAAACCTAAAAAACTCAAGTCGGGTACTGCTTCTAGCCTTCACGGGAAGAGCCATGCCCGATAAGAACCATGCTTTTTCAAGTTTGCTCAGGCGGTGGCGTCGCTCTGTTCTAAGGCAACAGGTGCGGTGCTGACCATGATGCCCCAAAAACACAAGCCCTAGTCAAAATAAAAAGTTTTGAGCAATTTCAACGGTTGAATATGTTTCTAAATTGCTCATTAATGGTTTTTGACAGGTCATTTGGTGAAAAATGGTGATCTGGAAGGAGAGACAACATGATGATGATGATGCTCGTCGCAAGAGATGTGGGTTGCATAGCTACCCTATGAGGTTGTGGGCTCTTAAAATTATTCTGCGCTCCTTGCATGCTTTCACATGCACGATTACTGGAGTACATCCTACAGATGTGGAATCCAGAACAACGGTATTTTGAGGTGGGACCCAATATTGTGACTGTGGAGGTGGAGGATATGTATTTCCTCACTGGTTTTTCTAGACGAGGAGTACCTATTTCTCTTACTGGTTCCCAAGGAGGGGACATAACTACACAGGAGATTATTGTTCGCCATTGCTTTCCAAGAACAAAGATGGATGATGAAATGTCGACAAGGAGAGTTGAAACAGTTCGGGTATGGGACCATCCTAGCATGCTTCTTCTTTAAGAGGGTACCTCTCCTGAGGACCCAGGTGGTATTCACATAGCTCAGAGCTAGAGACCCCCGCATGCTGTGGTGGATGGAGATCATGGCCCGTACAGGAGATGGCGGGGCCAAAGTCAAGTTCGAGGCTCCCTTCTTTCGTTGGTTGAGTGATCAGATCCTCATGATTGAGGATTATGCCTATGCAGGGACCGACTTCAAAGGGGATCTCAATCTACCACTACCACCTGGAGCTCAGTGGGGTGACATCGGTAAGAAGCAATATCCAAGATGTTGATTATGTTTTTATATTTTTATGTTTTATTATTTTTATGGATGATAACAAGACCTAATGTATGCATGCAAATGTTGGTGATGCACGGCCTAGGGGATCCTCCCCAAAGGACAGGAGAGCAGGAGCTCACTTTTTCAATAGAGGTTATGATGAGCTCATGGAGATGGAGGAGAACCTGGGTCGATTGACTCTGGATATCCTGGATGCTACTATAGATGACCTCCCTACGAGGTTTCAAAGACATACTACGGGAGTATCAGGTCGCTTCAACCTCTTGCTACGTAGGGTAGTAAGGGCCATTATGTACTACCACGAGCACCATTAGAGTGATCTGGATGATGTATCCCTGAAAGCTAACTAGATTCAGGATTTTTGTATCATTTTGTATGCCTGAAAGCCACAGTGCTTCAGATGAGGTCTCATGACCATATTTCGTGTAAAAGCACATTATATATATATATATATATATACAGACTCGGTTCCGGTGTTTACATTTGTTTCAAATGGATGAATTATATTTACATGAGTTTTACATGTCTTTTACAGTTGATTTTACTTTATGATTGACCATGTTTTAATTAAAAGTTATGAATGGGAAATATACAAGTCTAGAATATAATTTTCCAATGAATCAGCAATCATGTTATCAGACCTAGGGATATGCCTGTAAGTGATGGAATCGAAAGACCTTTCTAACAAACACACTCTCCAAAAGAGGCAGAGAATTGTAGGGTTCCTGATAGTGTAAACATGATTTAAGTGACAAGCCACTAGTGTTATCAAGAATATTGCACCTTCTGCGGATAGAAGTTGTTCCTCTGGTCTGAATGGTTCAGATCCAGAACAAAGGAGTGAACCACAAAGGATGAAGACCTTCCTTGAATGTTGTAGACACCTGGAATACTGCTTCGATTGTGAACCTATGTACCTACAAACATATCAAACATGCAAAAACATCAAAGCTACCAGAAAATCATCTACTTATCCATGTTAGTGACTAAGGAATCTAACAACATGTACATGTGAAATAAAAACAACAGTAATGTGGGACAGAAATCAGCTTTGCATTTAGAATGTATGGAGAAGCTTACAACCGTTGCCTTAGTGTCGAAAATCCCCTCCACGAGATGAACACTTCATCCCCATAAGCTCCAACTTTGCTCTTTATGCTCTCCAATGACTTGGACTAAGTGGTCAATCCAACAGCATAACAATACCTCTATAGTTCTCCCCCTCAACTATGGATATGAGCTTGTATTTATTAGGCTCAATGGATAGGGATAGTTGAGAGAATTATGGGTGAGGTGGCTCCAAGATCATACCATGGGGGATATCGAGCTCAAACTAACCATAATGATAGGGATAAGGGAGGACACGAGGCTCAAGATCTAGAAGCCTCAAGAAACTTCTCTTTTTCCCATTTTACCCAGGGTACCGCTTTTCTTCCCTTATGACAAAGTAGTTTAGATGAGAACCACTTTTAGACCAAAGACCATAGGCGGTGGCACCGCTTCTCTAAAACAGGATACAGGTGGTGCTGAGCATGGTACCACTCATCAGCCACAAGGTAGGCGCAGTGCTAGGTTTTTTCAAGTAGAATTGACAAATAGAGCAAGTTTCCACTCTAAGTGTTGGGATTAAGGGAAAACATGGAAGTTAAGGGTCTTATCACATGATGGTGATAGGATTTAGGTATAACAGAATGCCCCCCAAAGCATGAGACTTAGAGGGATACGATAAGTGAGAGCTTTGAGAGAACAAGTTGTCACTTTGAGGTGAAAATGTCAACTCGGTCAGAGAATGTCGTCCAGTAGGCATCTATAGTACATCAATACTTTTGAATCATATAAAAATGTAACCAAGTCATGGCTACAAACCAATACAAGGAAGATCCATGAGAGGAATAAACAAGCATGGCCACTAGAATACAGCATAGATCCATGTGATAGAGGAGTCAAACTTGGACATAGCTACCGGACATAAAACGTAGATATATGTCATATAGATCCAAATTTGAGCATAGCCACGACCATACAAACGTGGATCCATGCTATATATACAAAACTCCATCGCAGCCTGGGGAAAGCAATGAGCGCTAAACAAATACCCAGGGTCTTCGTCTCGTCTTCGGCCACAGAGTACGATTCTATCCATGTGATTACAATGATCTGAAGTCAAACATGGTAGAAACCACTTGATTACCAACCAATGATGTGAATTGTTCACAAGTGCGAGGGATATCACCATTAATGTCAATGATTCCCAAGGTACCCTAGTACAACCTACTAAGCGTGAATAGATGTCTTGATGTCGAACACCCAGTCGATTCTATTGATCAAATGTCAATTATGTGAACCTATGTAAAGAGCGAGAGAATTATTCATTAAGGCATACATATCTCAAGGTACTAAGTTTTGTTTCTAATACTATTTCCTAGATGATGAGCTGATGTCGACAGGAATAGTCTCGTCGAAGGAGGGCCATGATGAGTCCCACATCAACGACACGAAACTCAGAACATAGTTTTGGAAAGATGTGAATGTAGTAACCATAAGACTGACTCAAAAGTACTGACACAAAGACTGTTTTGACTACAGAGGTAAAACTTCTTCCACTTCCCTTTGAACATCTGGTGGCATGACAAAAGACTTGGCAGCATGACTAGACCAGAAAAACACAGTGTGACAGTGGACAATGCATTCTTTTGAAAGATTTAAAGGAGTGACATGAATCATGAAAGTGGATCGTCACGAAGATCAGCTAAATACCCAATTGAATGTAATGATATGCATACAAGTGTAATGTTCAAAGGTAACGACAAACTACTGCAATTATTTGCAAAATGATTCCCTTCCCATTTTCCCCATCATGATTGATGAGTGCCTCTTTTCAGTTTTACGAGTTCAAAGAGGGTAACAAACACTCGGTATAGCTCATCCGAAGACAAGTCCAAACTCATATGTTTTACGAACCTGAGAGAGGAGGGTTTTGTTCCCAAAAAAGGGTCTCTCAATGTTTAATTTAATGAGTCCAATGAAAGAAAACTCGGTATCTTTCATGTTTAGAGAGTCTGAACGACCACGGAAGAAGACTCGAAAGGGTCCTTTTTCGTATGATTTAGTCCCTAAGGCTCAAAAAAGTATAAAATAATACCTTAGAGAAATCTTCCAGCCATGATTGGCTGGAGTGTTCCTTTTTCCTAAATATCCCATTCGAACTAAAAAAGAGATAACCTACCATTGGAGAGACGACTCTTCAAATACTTTTACGAGCATGAAGAAGACAAGTACTCGACTATCTTTTCACATTTTAAGTGTCTGAAAAGAGCTTAAAGAAGACTCTATTAACCTTTTTCATGTTTGCATCCAGAGCACAAAAAGTAATAAACTAAGCTCAAACCACTTTTCATGTTTTAACCAGAGCGCGAAAAATGAAAAGTAAGCTCAACACTATATTACTGTTTTTAACGAGCTTGAAGATCAGTTGAAAGAATGCTTGAAGATTGGTTTCATTTTTACGCATGATCGAAACCAATGGGTAAACTATGCTTGAAAAATCCCATTAACATGGTATACAAAGGTTGGAATCTTTCCCCCAGCATGATTGCTAGTGAATCTTACCCCTAGCATGGTTGCTAGGGGCTCGACATGCCCCCCAGGCTTTGTTCCATCTGATGATTCTTCTTCCATACCCAACCTAAAAAACCTGGTTACTAATGTGAAAATGTTCACCAGGGGGGTAGGAAGAACAAGAATCAGGCAGGTGAAAAGAAGGTTCAAGTTCTAACACTAAAGGGAAGACTCGACTTAAGGGAAGGGTATCTCGATGTTTAATTTAATGAGTCCAATGAAAGAAAACTCGGTATCATTCATGTTTAGAGAGTCTGAATGACCGCGAAAGAAGACTCCAAAGGGTCCTTTTTCATATGATTTAGTCCCTAAGGCCCGAAAAATTATAAAATAATACCTTAGAGAACTCTTCCAGTCATGATTGGCTGGAGTGTTCCTTTTTCATAAATAGTCCATTCGAACCGAAAAAGAGATAACCTACCGTCAAAGAGATGACTCTTCAAATACTTTTACAAGTATGAAGAAGACAAGTACTCAACTATCTTTTCACATTTTAAGAGTCCGAAAATAGCTTAAAGAAGATTCTATTAACATTTTTCATGTTTGCATCCAGAGCACGAAAAAGTAATAAACTAAGCTCAAACCACTTTTCATGTTTTAAACAAAGCGCGAAAAACGAAAACTAAGCTTAACACTATCTTACTGTTTTTAACGAGCTCGAAGATCAGTTGAAAGAATGCTTGAAGATTGGTTTCATTTTTAAAGCTCAAAACCAATGGGTAAACTATGCTTGTAAAATCCCATTAACATGGTATACATAAGTTGGAATCTTTCCCCCAGCATGATTCTCTCGCTCTTTGATTGTCAGTACTTTTGAGTTAGTCTTATGGTTACTACATTCACATCATTCCAAAACTATGTTCTGAGTTTCGTGTCTTTGATGTGGGACTCATCATGGCCCTCCTTCGATAAGACTATTTCCGTCAACATCAGCTCATCATCTGGGAAATAGTCTTAGAAACAAAACTTAGTACCTTGAGATCTGTATGCCTTATTGACAGATTCTCTCACTCTTAACATAGGTTCACATCAATTACCTTTGATCGATAGAATCGACTGGGTGTTAGATATTAAGACATATATTCACGCTCAATAGGCTGTACTAGGGTACCTTGGGAATCATTGACATCAATGGTGATCTCCCCCACACTTGTTAACGGTTCACATCATTGGCTGGAAATCAAGTGGTTTCTACCATGTTCAACTTCAGATCATTGTAATTACATGGATAGAATCATACTTTGTGGAAGATGAGACGAAGACCCTGGGTATTTGTTTAGCGCTCATTGCTTTCCCCAGGTTACGATGGAGTTTTGTATATCTAGCATGGATCCACATTTGTATGGTCGTGGCTATGCTCAAATTTGCATCTATATGACATAGATCTACATTGTATGTCTGGTATCTATGTCCAAGTTTGAGTCCTCTATCACATGGATCTATGTTGTATTCTCGTAGCCATGCTTGTTTATTCCTCTCATGGATCTGCCTTGTATTGGTCTGTAGCCATGAGTTGGTTACATTTGTCTATGAGTCAAAAGTATTGATGTACTATAGATTCCTACTGGACGACATTCTCCGATCGAGCTGACATTTTCACCTCATAAGCTCCAACTTTTCTCTCTATGCTCTCCAATGACTTGGACTAAGTGGTCAATCCAACAGCATAACAATACCTCTATAGTTCTCCCCCTCAACTATGGATATGAGCTTGTATTTATAAGGCTCAATGGATAGGGATAGTTGAGAGAATTATGGATGAGGTGGCTCCAAGATCCTACCATGGGGGATCTCGAGCTCAAACTAACCCATAATGATAGGGATAAGGGAGGACATGAGGCTCAAGATCTAGAAGCCTCAAGAAAATTCTCTTTTTCCCATTTTACCCAGGGTACCGCTTTTCTTCCCTTATGACAAAGCGGTTTAGATGAGAACCATTTTTAGACCATAGGCGGTGGCACCGCTTCTCTAAAACAGGATACATGTGGTGCTGAGCATGGTACCGCTCATTAGCCACAAGGTAGGCACGGTGCTAGGTTTTTTCAAGTAGAATTGACAAACATAGCAAGTTTCCACTCTAAGTGTTGGGATTAAGGGAAAACATAGAAGTTAAGGGTCTTATCACATGATGGTGAAAGGATTTAGGTATAAAAACTAGATAAGAGTCCATAAATACTACCAAATCATGAATGTCCTGAGATGCAACCTCGATGAGTAAACCTATCACTTCCTGATACTTGACGATATTGTTGGTAGCTGAACCGATACAAACCACTCCTAAACTGACTAAATCCTGAGCTGGGGAATACAACACCCAAGAAGCTGAAGCTGAAGCAAGGTTCAAGGTATGATGGCATGCACCATCAACGAAACCATAGAAATCCATCCAATCTACATAACCAAAACATGGTATAAACAGTATGGACATCAAACTCAAAACCATATTGAAAATGACAAAAAACACTAAAATCCAAATATACATATATACAAGGTACCATACATAAATGTCTTAAGCATAGTACCTCTTCAGGTACAACCCATTGCAAGGTTTCCCGAAGGGTATCCCGTCATTATCTACAAGCTCATAAGCCCCTTTCTCTAAGACCTTACTAATGACAAAGGGACCGTACCACATGGATTCAAACATTTCCTTCCCTAGTTTATCATGTCTCTAATCATAATTCAGGACTAGGTCACCTTTATTGAAGACACGAGGTTGAAAAGACTTGTCATACTCTAGCTTGACGCATTTTTTGTGTTCCTTGTTATCCAAGGCAGCATCTCTCCTACTTTCATCAAGGTTGGTCAAGTACAAAAATCTCTCTTCCTCAATGGAAGCATTTGGAGAAGTTCTACTGCGAGTTTAAGTGATGGGATTTGACACTCGATAAGGAGGACAGCTTCCAGTCCATAAACCAACTGAAAGGGTGTGAAACCAGTTGTTGTTTTTACTGAAGTCATATAAGCCCAAAGTGCTAAAAAGAGAGTCAAGTGCCAGTTGGATTTGTGATCTCTAACCATCCTACACAGCATAGTTTTCAAAACTTTGTTAATGGCCTCGACCTGACCATTAGCATGTGGGTAATACGAAGTTGAGTTTTCATGGTGAAAACCCAACTTAGCACTCAGCTCGACCATCATATGATTCCGAAAGTGATATCCATGCTCAGTGACTATAGCTTGCGAGACTCCAAACCTAGCTATCACATGTTTGAATAAAAAGAGGGCAGCGGTCTTACCATCCTCTACATATGTAGGCATTGCCTCGGCCCATTTTATCAAACAATCCATGGCTATGATGATGTAACCATGCCCCCCGGCTGAGTTAGGCTTACAATGCATAAAATCAATACGCCACTTGGAAAAAGGGCCAACTGCAATGACGGGGTGGGTGCACTTTTTTGGATAAAAGTGTTAACAAAGTGGGCATTTCTTAACCACTTCATGACAATATTTAAATATCGAAGGCCATAAGTACCTAGCATGAAGGATTTTCTGAGTTGTAGCCATCCCTGAAAGATGACCGCCACATGCTCCGAAGTGGCAATCATTCAGAACATGTTCAGCCTCTTCATGTGTAAGACATCGTTGAAGGATGGAATCGATACCACATCGATACAATGTATCATTCAAAATGAGATAATACTTTGAGTGGTGACGGATACGACGACGATCATCATAGGATATGTGGGTCTAAAATCTCTGAGTTTGGAGATAGATAATCAAATCTCCATACCATGGATCAGTTGTGCTTTTCAAGAACAAAAATTCATCCAGGAATGAATCGTTGGGCTTGGTTTCTATCAAATCATAGGCAAGGTCACACATCAACTCCATGAAAACCAAGGATTTCTTCGAAGTATTCTTGGTGAACTCAATATCAAATTCCTGTAAGATAACAATCCAACGGCAATACTTGCCCCCTAGTACCTGACGAGTCAGAATGTAGTACATAGGGTTTTGATCCACGAGTATAGTTGTGGTACGAAGTAGAATGTAATGACAAAACTTTTATACAGCAATGACCTTAGCTATAACTAACTTCTCCACATGTGGGTAACGGGTTTTAGAGTCAATGAGACTCTTACTCAGGTAATATATCACGTGTTCTTGCTCGTTTGGATTGTCATGTGCTAGAATCATTGCAATGGTAGTAAAGGAGGTGACAACACACAACAGAAATTATTTTGAATAATCTAGTGGGTGTATCATGGGTGAATGGGTCAGAGCGTGATTCAGATTATCAAAAGCTCATTGGGCCTGGTCATCCCAGAAGAATGGAGTGTCCTTCTTCAGGAGATGCATATAACCATGCGTTTTCTCTGCAAAGTTGCACACGAAACGGTGAAGAAAGTTTTCCTTCCCTTGAAAACTTTGGAGTTCAGTAATGTTTGTCGGGGCAGGTAAGGCCAAGATAGCAGCAATTTTCAAAGGATCAATCCAGATACCATCTCTAGAAACCATGAATCCAAGAAGGTATCTAGTCTCAACACAAAAGACACATTTGTGTGGATTCAGCCATATATTATAATGATGACACCTATGGAAAATTTCTCTAAGGTTCCCTGGATGGTATTCACGTTGCTGCGAATGAGCAGGGAGATCGTTAAGGTACGGCTCCATGATGTGCTTGATATCATGAAAGTCATAAAAGATGGCTCGCCATAATGTAGCTCTGACTTTCTTTAGGCCAAAAGGTAACTTTCAATATGCGAAGGTTCCCCATGGGAAAATAAATGTCATTTTATTTTGATCGACGGGCAGAATCTGTATCTGATTGTAGCCAGAAAAGCCATCCATAAAAGAAAAGATGATGCTCCCAACACAGTTATCAATAATCTGATCAATATGTGGAGTAGGGAAATTGTCCTTAGGACAATCCTTATTCAAGTATCGAAAATCGATACAGACTCTAATAGTGCCTTGCTTCTTAGTCACAGGGTAAATATTAGATATCCATTCCGTCAGGGGTACGGGATAAATAAACCCCGCCTTCAGAAGTTTTTCCACTTCATCTTTAATAGTCACAGCCTTCATAGGATGGACTGGACGTAATTTTTGTCGAATAGGTTTTTTCATGGGATAAGTTCTAATCTCATGTAAGACAATTAACGGATCGATCCCAAGCATCTCCGCATACATCTAGGAAAAAATATCACGGAATTCTTTGAAAATAGCTTGTTGAAGCCTCAGTTGTGTATGTGGCTTAAAAGGGTATCTAAGACTTACAACAAAGGAAGAAGACCCAGCTAGAGGCTTCAAGCAATCTCGTGCAAGTATTTCTTTATTCTCGAGCTGCTTAAGGTAGTGATTTCCCATGGATATTTCAATAGCCTCCGCTGGAATTTATGTGTTTGATCCACAGAGGATCTGTTTCCCAAATTGGAAAACAAGGTGGGTGATGTAAAGAAAAGTAAACTCAAATCTAACTAGGAAAAAAAACATGATCTAAATCTAAGCTACCTAAAGAGGATTTTGAATTGATTTGTAGGTGAACCAGAGGTGTGAACGGACAAGTATTTTCATCTGATCAACAGAAATGTAAATCAGATCAGGCACTTATCACCTAATTCACATTCAATTAATAAAAATCAATTAATAGTGACTTAAGATTATATCATTCAAAGTTAACCTGCATACACACATGTCAGTTGAAAAACCAACATTTCTTGCTATAAAGTTTCACTGTTCAATCTCTTGCAGAAATAGATAAAGACAGATAAAAGAAGAAATTCCTTAAAGCTTTATCAGTGCATGAATTAGTAACAGAGAGTCTAAGTTATAAATAAATGCATTTATAAATTGCAAATAAACAACAGCATCATCTATCCATTCGAAACAGGAAAAATTGAGATCATTTGAAGAAATTTAATCTCATCAATGACAAGAGATATCAAATAAAAACAATATTGTATTACATCAAGTTCTATAAGAAATTACATAAACCTCATAAAAACATAGGAGCTTTCAGTCTCTTGTGACAATCTTTCCTCTTCCTTGGCAGCAGCATTTTCAGAGCATAAAAGAGAAATATACACAGCTCTGTCAAGCACTCCCCCCCCCCCTCTCCCTCAAACATTTGGGTCGATTTTATAGAAGAGACAAGCAATGGAAGGATAAGATCCAACCACCGGAACTCTGGTTCGTTCAGCTCCCATCAAAACCGGCTGCAACCAACTTCTGAAGATACTCCTTTATTTGGGCATGCTTTTCTCCAAATTGGTTGAGATATTTCCAAAACAACCCATGGCTAAGAGTAAAAGACCCCATTTGCGAAGTGGGTTTTCAACAGTTTTGACAGATTCTCCAAGGTTTGACGGCAAACGGAGCCCGAAGTTTGCCTCCCTCTTCAGGTGCAATTCAGCTTCGTCAAACTTCTAATTGGTAGCACAACCATAGTTTGATTATATTATCTTTGGTAATATGCACGGCTTAGAATCCCTGCAAACCTACAAAAATTATATCAATTAGTGTTCATTAACCAAGGTAAAATGTAATATAAATTTTTAAATAATGTAGAATTCTCCTTTTTCCCGCGATCAATATCATCATTCAACAATCCCTTCTTTAAAATGTTTTGATACAAATAGTATATTAAATCAAGATTATTCTGTTGGAATTTAAGGCTCAGTAACCGTTGATTTTACTGCAAAGTGAATTGTGGCCATTGATTTTAACAATCAAATCTATTATTCTGTGTTAATAATTTCCCAAATAAATAAAACTAAACAAAAACAAAAAGATCCAAAATTAATATTCCCAACAAAATCGAAAATCACATGTTCGGAAGAAAATTCTAATTTGTTTAAAACAATCATTTAAACAAATGGGGAAAAACTAAAGATCCAAAACCAAATTAAAACCCTAAGTGAAAAATAAAACTACCAAAATTTACGAACCCGAAATCAAATTAAATTATAACCTAAGATAAACTTAGGGTCCGGAAAGATGCGGGAATGAAAATGTGAAAAAAGTGATTTCTGCAACCATTCCGCAACTTTCGGGGATGTGGGATCACAAAATATCAAAATTTGATTCAATCCATCCCGCAATCCGCATTCCGCAAGTTGCGGGTTGCGGGAAGGAATTGCTAAAATGTTGAATTTTAGCAAAATTAAAGGTTCTGCAAACGCATACAAATGATTGGAAAGCTTTAAAAATGAAATTTTTTTAATTTTCTTTAAGGTTGTATGAAATAGATTGAAATAAAATAATAATAGAGAAAAGATTAAAAATCTATAAATATTTACAAAGTGAAAGAAAATCCAATATCGAAAACCCTAAACCAAGAATTATAAAAACCATTTACAATTTAATTCTTAAGAAAATAAATGTTGGAAATAAATAGGAAAAGAATCACTCCTATAATAAAGGAGAGTTAATGAATGCCATAAATAGGTTTCTAACATAATAATTTTCAAGAATATAAAACCTAGAAAATAATACTTCCTTTTGCAAAATAATAAATGAAAATCCCTTTAGATTGCAAAATGGAAAATAGAAGTTATATTTTCAAAATCAAATTAGCTTATTGGAAATAAAAAGACTTAACCGTGATCAAACTAATTTCACATTCATGAATGTTGAATTCTAATTCCATAAATTTCCAAATAATCATAAAACCAAATCTCATAGAAATTAGGGAATTTAGGATTCAAACAAACTAAAACATGTGTTCTTTTAATTTTCATAACATGCAATTGTGTATAAATTTAATATATGGATTTAATGAAATACACAAATTAAGTTAATGAAAGTCAAAACATAACCATGAATATTTAAAAGATTTCAATAAGCTTAAACCAAACATTAAAAACATTAAACTAATATAAGCAAATAACCCAAAAACCAATATTATTTATTACAATTCTAGGCATGCAAAAGGGAAAATAAAACTCATACAAGGCCAAACATCGAACTATTGCAATACACAAAAGTATGAAAGAAGAAATGATAAGATCAATCTGAATCCCAGATTGAAGGTAATAACCAACAATTATCTCGAATAATCAGTTTGTGCAATGAAGACCAAGCTTAGGTGGGGAATGTGAAAGATAACATGGTAAGCTAATAACCAATATCATAGAACCAAATCAAATGAATAAAAGATAAAATATAAGCTAGAGATCAGTAAGAAAGGAAACAATCCAAATAGTACCAAAGATCTAGAATGCGGGAGAAGAGTTGTGGGCGTTTATTTTGCAAACATACATACCCTTTTCGCAATCTACAATCCGCAATTGCGGGTTGCGGAAACACACAACACAATCATAAATCAAACTACTTCCTGCACTCCACAATTTTCAGATTGCGGGTTGCGGGGACACGCAACAAAAAATCATGAAATAAAAAACTTTTCCGCATTCCACATTTTTTGGGATGCGGGTTGCAGGATGGAAAACTTCAAATATTTAAACTACAGAATCTTGCATTCCGTAACTTGTGGGTTACGAGATGCGGGTTGCGAGATGAAACAATTTCAATAAAAGGTAGTATTCTGTAACTCATCAAAACACACAAATCATGCATAGATTCAAAAATTTGACTAAGTTAGATTACAAATAAACCACGACAAATGTGATAGGGGCCTTTGCAATGATTTAAGGAATTCAAACTGTTACCTTCTTATGTGTAATTGGGGCTCCCGTGTTTTAAATAACATGGGATCTGTTGTGCCTACAACAAATGGCGACACGCTGGGACGGAGCAGCTATCTCTGCCTTGAAAAGATAATATTTGTATGTATATAAAGGGGTGAAAGATGAGGCTTTTGCCAAAAGGAAAACTTCCCCTAAAACATGTGTACCACATTAACAAGTCAACATTTTAAAGATTTACCCAGCTGCAATTGATATTTTAATAATTCCCTTCTAACTATCACTGAAAATGTAAAGATAAACATTGATTGATTATATTTTTAACAAAATATGTTCTTTATTGAAACACGCTCTACACAAACAATTTGCGATGACTAGAGGATGTTATCTTAATGATTAGCCTCAAATACCATAGGTATGGCCCTACTTCCAGCAAGTGTTTATAGCCTCGACGGGGTTACCTTTTAACCTAATAAGTTACTTGTATCCCATCCATTAGTTAAATCTGCGAAGCTTATCAATCCTTGTTAAGGATTTTCATTCCTAGAAAGAAGCTGGAAACCACTGCCCCGACTTGGTGATAGTGTCATTCACACAAACTTATAGATAATGAGCGGGCTAGCTCGTGATGAGACCCCCCGTCTTGTAACCGTTTTAGCAGCTACAAGCCAGTACCCTGACCTGATGACCAGATATTAATAAATTCATTACGTAAGAAGGTATGATCATGAATAGGTCGGCTTGTAATAAGACCTCATGTTTCCCAACTTATTCCTAGAGATGTTAAAGAAAAGGATTGGGCTACATTTAATGTTAATATCATAAGAGATTACTTAATGGATGGGGAAGCCACTATACTCTTTAAGAGAGTGGGATGGCCTTAAGAGGTTTGAGATGATAACAATGCAAGCCCCACTCATTTGCTCATAAAGAAGGATCCAAGTAGAACGCAATTGCATCATCTAATTTAAAAGAATAGCTTTGCGTATTGATTTGTGATAATTAGAAGGAGAAACATAATCAAAGCAACTAAGTTTATATATAAAGGCGAGACTTGGAAAGTGTTCCACCATGGATAAATGGATAAAATCAGCTTGAAAACATCTCTTTATATACAAGACTTCAAAAGATGTAGGCTTGGAATGACTAAACTTGCCCCAAAGTACCATCAACTAAGGATCGACAATCCCTCATCAATCAGATTTTAGAAAAGATTGATAGATAAAACATTATTCAAAATAAAGAATTGTAGAATAATTGGAATCAATTTTTGATGATTAACATTTCAACCTTTCTCCCCAATGCAAATTATTATCAAACCAAAAAAATCCAATCTAATCAAATAATTTGAAAAGGAAACAAAAGTGATCTAACAAAACAAATAAAAAGCAAACAAGGACTTATGATTACGATTAACATCTCATGTGGAAGAGTATGCGTTTAAAGTTTTTTCATAAAAAAAAATTGACAGTATTGTTCACCATATGAGATATTGAGCCAATTGAAGCCCCTTTATTTAAATTAAAAGAAAAGAAGAATAATTGTAAAAGTAGGCCTTAACCAATTGTCTTATGCAAACAAAAGTGGAATTATTTGTTAGTCATGCTTGTAGAATCGAAAGAGAATAACTACATCAATTCATATATAAAAATGTGTTGAATATGTTAATTGAATTGATTATAATAAAACTCTAAAATTAATTTATTATCTTACAGTCGAAGAATTACGATCAACATTTGGTGTTTCGCATAAAGTTGTTTAGGACAATAAGGCCTCCTTTAATAAAAATTATGTACATAAATAAACTAAACTAAACTGTGTTCGATTTGCAACAACTAAATATGTAAACCCTCTTTGGCATATCCAGGAACGATCAAGAACTTTTGTGTAATGAGGATGTTCTAATTTTAATTACTTTTCCCTTTTCCATAATATTCTTGCTCATAAAACATAGAAAATAAATGATTCAAAAAATTTCATGACATGATGATTATCATTTAAAACTAAAGAGAAAATTCAAGCATGAATGCCTTGAATCAACAATAAGTGAGAGCATGATTAAAGTGAAAGAGGATAAAATACTTCCCTGAATGCATATGAAGAAGCGTGGTTTCTAACTTGGACTTGGATTGTCGTCGCAAATCTTTTTATTCAAAGAAAACCAAAAGAGTAATCTAATTACTAAATAAATAAACAAAACTAATCTATTCTACACCTACTCCTAAACTACCCAAAAGAAAACAAAAAACTAAGTATAATCGAATTTCCAATGCAACCATGAAAGCATATGGAATCCTGTAAACAAGAAGAAGTGAATAATCAGAAAGTATGATACGAATGCTTGCAAATAAAAGTGGAAAAAGAATGCATTAAAACAAATAAAATTAAATTTATGTATAAATAAAGAGAATGGATCCTTACATTTTTATGTACAAATGTGGAAAACAGAGTTTTGTCATAAAGATGAAATCTTACCAAGAAAGAATCCTCAAGCCAATCAGCAACCCAATCATGGTATGTACAATGAAAATCAAAAGAATGACATAAAGAGTTCGAAAGATTTATGCAATGAAATGGATTATTTGAAAGAAAATCAACATCAGTATTATAAGAATCTGGAGATTCTTTTTGAACAATTTTCTCCTTAGAAACATTTTCTTGAATAAGATCAGCAAAATCACATCCAATTTGTTCCAACTCACTATCGTAAAAATCATCATAAATTGGTTGACTAAATTGGAAATTCTCAAAGAGATCAAATTTCCTTTGGTCATTTACTTGAGAAGAACTAAAGATACGAGAAGTTATAAATGTAGAACTAGTATCATTAACATTCTCATAAGAATTTTCTCTATCAAGCAACTAATTGTAAGAAGAAAATGTTTCTTCATCGAATGAGGAATCATAACAGCAAAAATTCTGAAAATTACCCTTAGAAATATCATTTACTTCCAGAAAAGAAGAATGACAAGAAAACATAGATTGATGACAAGGATACGAATCTTCTCGATCTTCTTCATGTATTTCATTATCAACCTGTACCTCTTTAAGACTTAAAAATGGAGAAATAGAATATGGAATATATGATTGAATGCCATTGTTATCAAATAGATTAGGCCCACATAGAGAAATACGAAGAGGAAATAAGTGCATGAAATTCATCTCTTTTTAGAGCATTTTCAGATCGAGATTCCTTAAGAGGAATTTTCTCTTCAAAAAAGATATGTATGAAAGGTTTCAAATCAGAATCTACTTCTTCTTGTAATGTAGTATCATCATTTTGTGAAATATCTTCTCCTACATAATTACTTAGGTCATAAAATGGTAATTGGGAAAACATATCACAAATTTCAGAACAATTAGTTGATTCAAGATCTATTAAAGGTTTAACAGAATAATAAATATCAGAATCTTGAAGCTCTTTACTTATACTAGAAGAATATTGTTCAATATTATGATTAGAAATATTCTTTGGTGCTTTAGAAGAATCTTCAATAGAAAAATGATCTCCTTCATGATTAGTTAGAATTTGAATTTCATATGAAATAGACATGGGCATATCAACATTTAATTCATGTGAATCATCATATTGATTATGATCCATATCTAAAAAAGAGAAGGAGGTCACTTCTACAATTTATAAATCCTTAGATTCTTCATGCAAACCTAAACCAAGAGGTAGATGATTATCAATGTATAATTCAGATTTATCATCTATTAATTGATCAGATTCATGTGTAATAGAACTAGTGTGCTGAAACCATTCTTGTATCATAGGACGATCTATTAAAGGGAATCTACAATAGAGATTAAAAGTTCTAATTGCAAAATCTTCTAATGATTCACGCAATGAGTTGTTTCCATTCATTACATAATCTAACAAAGTCATAATGTCCAAAAGAAAGCATGAAAAGATCTACAAAATGTTCAAAAGAATGTACAAAGGAAACAGGTAAGGTTACAAACCACTCTTTGACTCTTCCTTTGAATGTGAAGGCTAACAATATGCACAAAACATCTTGATCCAAAATTTTGCTAACAAGACAATCATAAGTAAATTGAAGAACATATTCTTGTGCTAAAATTTTCCCCTCACCATCGAATTTTACTTCTATAAGTTGCTTGAGCACATCCAATTGAAATTAAAAACTAATCTGCCTAGAAAAACAACTGAATACAGATTCATGAGCATAAAATGAACTATATACATATTTTTGAGCTGGAGCCATTTGAAGATAATATGGTTAAGATAGCTCAAATGACCTTACATGTCGGATGGCCCTCCTTCTAGCACCATTTTTTGAAGCCTCAGTGTGTGTATGTGGCTAAAAAGGGTATCTAAGAATTACAACATAGGAAGAAGACCCAGCCAAAGGCTTCAAGCAATCTCATGCAAGTATTTCTTTATCCTCGAGCTGTTTAAGGTAGTGATCTCCCACGGATATTTCAATAGCCTCCAGTGGCTTTTGTGAGTTTGATCCACAGAGGATCTGTTTTCCAGATTGGAAAACAAGGTGGGTGATGTAAAGAAAAGTAAACTCAAATCTAACTAGGAAAGAAAAACCTGATCTAAATCTAAGCTACCTAAAGAGGATTTTGAATTGATTTGCAGGTGAACCAGAGGTGTGAATGGACAATTATTTTCATCTAATCAATAGAAATGTGAATCAAATCAGGCACTTATCACCTAACTCACAATCAATTAATAAAAATCAATTAACAGTGACTTAAGATTGTATCATTCAAAGTTAACCTGCATACACACATGTCAGTTGAAAAACCAGCATTTCTTGCTGTAAAGTTTCACTATTTAATCACTTGCAGAAATAGATAAAGACAGTTAAAAGAAGAAATTCCTTGAAGCTTTATCAATGCATGAAGTAGTAACAGAGATAAATCTAAGTTATAAATAAATGCATTTATAAATAGCAAATAAACAACAGCATCATCTATCCATTCGAAACAGGAAAAATTAAGATCAGTTAAAGAAATTTAATCTCATCAACAACAAGAGATATGAAATAACAAAAATATTGTATTACATCAAGTTATCTAAGAAATTACATAAATCTCATAAAAACAGAGGATATTTTAGTCTCTTGTGCCAATCATTCCTCTTCCTTGGCAACAGCGTTTCAAAGCATAAAAGAGAAATCTATACAGGTCTGTTAGGCACTCCCCCTCCCCTCTCTCTCAGACATTTGGGTCAATTTTATAGAAGAGACAAGCAATGGAAGGATAAGATCCAACCACCGGAACTCTGGTTCGTTCAACTCCCATCAAAACAGTCCACAACCAACTTATGAAAATACTCCTTTATTCGGGCATGCTTTTCTCCAAATTGGTTGAGAGATTTCCAAAACAACCCACGCCTAAGAGTAAAATACCCCATTTGCGAAGTGGGTTTTCAACAGTTTTGTCAGATTCTCCAAGGTTTGATGGCAAACGGAGCCCGAAGTTTGCCTCCCTCTTCAGGTGCGATTCAACTTCGTCAAACTTCAAATTGGTACCACAACCATAGTTTGATTATATTATCTTTGGTAATCTGCACGGCTTAGAATCCCTGCAAACCTCCAAAAAATTATATCAATTAGTGTTCATTAACCAAGGTAGAATGTAATATAAATTTTTAAATAATGTAGAATTCTCCTTTTTCCCACGATCAATATCATCATTCAACAATCCCTTCTTTAAAATGTTTTGATACAAATAGTATATTAACTCAAGATTATTTTCTTGGAATTTAAAGCTCAATAACCGTTGATTTTACTGCAAAGTGAATTGTGGCCATTGATTTTAACAATCAAATCTATTATTATGTGTTAATTATTTTCCAAATAAATAAAACTAAACAAAAACAAAAAGATCCAAAATTAATATTCCCAACAAAATTGGAAATCACATGTCGTGAAGAAAATTCAAATTTGTTTAAAACAATCATTTAAACAAATCAAGAAAACCCAAAGATCCAAAACCAAATTAAAACCCTAAGTGAAAAATAAAACTACCAAAATTTATGGACCCAAAATCAAATTAAATTATAACCTAAGATAAACTTAGGGTCCAGAAAGATGCGGGAATGAAAATGTGAAAATAAGTGATTTCTGCAACCCACATTCTGCAACTTTGTGGGATCACAAAATATCAAAATTTTATTCAATCCATCCCGCAATCCACATTCTGCAAGTTGCAGGATGCGGGTTGCGGGAAGTAATTGCGAAAAGGTTGAATTTTAGCAAAATTAAAGGTTCCACAAACGCATACAAATGATTGGAAAGCTTTAAAAAATGAATTTTTTTTAATTTTCTTTAAGGTTGTATGAAATAGATTGAAATAGAACAATAATAGAGAAAAAATTAAAAATCTATAAATATTTACAAAGTGAAAGAAAATCCAATATGGAAAACCCCAAACCTAGGAAATATAAAAACCATTTACAATTTAATTCTTAAGAAAATAAATGTTGGAAACAAGTTACATATATAGGAAAAGAATCACTCCTATAATATAGGAGCGTTAATAAATGCCATAAATAGGTTTCTAACATAATCATTTTCCAAGAATAGAAAACCTCGAAAATAATATTTCCTTTTGCAGAATAATAAATGAAAATCCCTTTAGAGCAAAATGGAAAAATAAAAGTTATATTTTCAAAATCAAATTAGCTTATTGGAAATAAAAATACTTAACCATGATCAAACTAATTTCACATTCGTGAATGTTGAATTCTAATTCCACAAATTTCCAAATAAACATAAAACCAAATCTCATAGAAATTAGGGAGTTTAGGATTCAGACAAACTAAAACATGTGTTCTTTTAATTTTCATAACATGCAATTGTGTATAAATTTAATATATGGATTTAATGAAATACACAAGTTAATTTAATGAAAGTTAAAACATAACCATGAATATTTAAAAGATTTCAATAAGCTTAAACCAAACATTAAAAACATTAAACTAATATAAGCAAATAACCCAAAGACCAATATTATTTATTACAATTCTAGGCATGCAAAAGGGAAGATAAAACTCAATCAAGGTCAAACATCGAACTATTGCAATACATAAAAGTATGAAAGAAGAAATGATAAGATCAATCTGAATCCCAGATCGAAGGTAATAACCAACAATTATCTCGAATAATCAGTTTGTGTAGTGAAGACCAAGCTTAGGTGGGGAATGTGAAACATAACATGGTAAGCTAACCACCAAGATCATAGAACCAAATCAAATGAACGAAAGAGAAAATATAAGTTAGAGATCAGTAAGAAAGGAAATAATCCAAATAATACCAAAGATCTAGAATATGGGAGAAGAGTTGCGGGCATTTATTTCACAAACATACACACCCTTTCCGCAATCTGCAATCCGCAATTGTGGGTTGTGGGTTGCGGAAACACACAACACAATCATAAATCAAACTACTTCCCGCACTCCGTAATTCTCAGATTGCAGGTTGCGGGGACATGCAACAAAAAATTATAAAATAAAAAACTTTTTTGCATCCTGCATTTCGTATTTTTCGGGATGCGGGTTGCGGGATGGAAAACTTCAAATATTTAAACTACAGAATCCTGCATTCCGCAACTTGCAGGTTACGGGATGTGGGTTGCAAGATGAAACAATTTCAATAAAAGGTAGTCTTCCGCAACTCATCAAAACACAAAAATCATGCATAGATTCAAAAATTTGACTAAGTTAGATTACAAAGAAACCACGACAAATGTGATAGGCGCCTTTACAATGATTTAAGGAATTCAAATTGTTACCTTCTTATGTGTAATTGGGGCTCCCGTGTTTTAAATAACATGGGATATGTTGTGCCTACAACAGAGCTCTATAACTTTCAATTTCATTTGTCGAGCAGTTCTGGCCTACATGGGCGTGCTCAACAGTTCCAAGATGGACTGATATGTCAATCGGGGTTGTCTTAGTGATGTTGCAAAGATTTCCTTTGGAATCTATGTCTTGCAACAATACAGGCGTTTACGGATTGGTGATAATATCAGTACTGATAAGAGATACGAGGTCAAAATCTACCGAACTGGAATTAGGAAGAAAAGAAGATATGTGATGGTGATATTCCCATACGGGTTCATCCGTACTCATAATCTCCATGATGGAATCATTTGAAGGAAAAGTATGGGAGAGATAGTCTAGAGTAGGGAGGGATGGTTCTAGATAGTAGGGCAGGTGGTAAGGATTTGAAGCCACTAGATGCAGATCATCATAATGGACATCGGAAGCAGATTGCACAGCATTGTAAAGTTCTTCGTAAGGGCCAAGAGAGGATGACTCAACAACTTATTTACCTTTAGGACTAAAACTAGTCATGGAAATCATGTTCACGGTCACTACTTCTATACTAGGAGGGGGGGAAGGAAAAACTCCCATAAGGGTTGAATCCTTCAACATACCTAACCCAATAGACTGATAAGGAGGAGGGGATTGACCTAGCATAGGGATGTTATTCGTGGTGGTAGTATTAACATCTCGTGAACAAAAGTCAAGTTGATCGATAGTTACAATCTTCCCCAGATGAAAAAATTGGAGAGTTCAAAAGATTGTCGAAGCGACGATAGTCATAGCATAGAACCATTTTCTCCCCAATAGAATATTGTAGTCTAACGGGGCATCAACTACTTCCACTTGAATTGAAACAGTCTTGCCCCTAAGCTCAACTGAAAGGGTTGGTAACAGACCATGAGGCTAGAAACCTCATCCATCAAAATATTTTAAGGTTGTAGGTGACTTTGTAAATTCAAGAGAACCAATGGCTCTCCAACAAGATATAGACAAAACTGAGGTTGAAGCTCCCCCATCCAGAACGGTCCGATGGACCTTTCTCCCAACTACTCTAGAGGCAATTTGAAATACGAGTTGGTGAGGTAATTTGGATTTATAGTTATCCACATTGAAATGGAGCAGGTTGGTGTTATTTGGGTCTAATGCCCCCAAATTTGTTAACAGGTTTTTACGCTGTGTAGGACAGCTTTGGAGTACCTCCAGGGTAGACATTACACAGGGTGCCTGAGCCAAATCTTGAACCACATTATAGAACTGTGCAGCTTGGGCATTGGGATTAAAAACAGTTTTCTTGAGGGTATCCTCAGGTGGTCGTAAAATCAAATTGAGGTTAGATTTCTCGATGACAAGAGGGCCATTAAACGAAGATGGAGGGGAACTAGTAGAAGGAACTTTCTCAGAAGAAGGATTTTCATCCTTCTTTTCTATTGTCTTGTCGTAAGAATTACTACGAGTATTCAAATGGATGGTATCTAAGGACATCATTCTGATTTCTTCTGTAGAACTAGAGGTCCCTTGATTAGACATGTGATCTATCAATTGTTGCTGAAACGGGAAGGGATCGGTTAGTACCATTGGGGTGGTGTTACTTTTCAAAAATTTACTAATATCTTCACGATGAGGGAACTCCTTCATCAACTGATCACCACCACATAACAAACAAGTGTACTTGGCTTTTCTCTTCCCTTTATTATCATTCTCTGTGGCCGTAGCCTTGGGATTCTCCTGCTGGTTTCCAGGTTTTTTATTTTTACCTTTACCTTTTTTCTTATTGCTAGGTGTTTGCATACTTTGGATAGAATTTACCCTGGTGGAAACTGTAGGAGTTGAAGGAGTAATAACAAAAGCATTGGGTTGCTTGGCAGGATTGGCTACTAACGAGGGATAAATTGAACCAACAACCCCATCAACAGGAGTTTCTACGAGTGGCTTAGTAGGGTCTGTGCTGGGACGAGGAGCTTGAGGGATTAGGTCATACAGAGTTCTAGATTGGGAATATACCAAGTCCAAATACTGAGCACGAATGATAGCCTACTCTTCGGTAACAACACCACCCATGGCCACATCTCGGGCAATGGGAGGCAACAAGGATTTCTTGAACCAATCAGCTAAAAGTTGGCGGTGAGATGGGAGCTTCAATAAGTCGTCTCCGCCTTCTCCACTCATGGATATGGTATGATATGTGTGTGGAGGTATTCTGATGGAGTAAGGTCAAAAGGTCCATACCCATTTCATAAAGAATGGGTAGCTGAAAGTGTGTGAGAAAAACGGTTTCCAATGAGCTAAAATCCACAAATGAATGTTGTGGAAGTTCAATATACCACTCTGCGGCCATACTAGTCAAAGTGCACGGAAAGAGTCTCAAACGAATAGAGTCATCCATCAAGGATTTGGAAGAACGCCACAGATCGAAAATCATGACATGATTTTTGGGATCATCTCCCTGCTTCCCATCAAACTTTGGAATGTATGATGGTAACTTGACTAGAAGTGCAAGCCATGAAGGGTTTTGTTGAATGGGATCATTAATCAACTTGGACAAATCGAGCAAGTCCAAAGTTGCTAGGAATGGAAGTTGTTGATTAGGTTAGACGTACTAGGAGTATTGATAAGGCATATGCATACCAGTAGGACCATAGGTTGACCGATACATGGGATATTGGGTGGATTATCCTCCCGAAGATTATCCTGAAGGGGATGGGCCTCTAGGAGGAGGGCCACCTAGAGGTGGCGGGCCTCTAGGAGGAGGGCCACCTGGAGGTGGCGGGCCTCCTGGTGTTGGGCCTCCAGGTGGTGGTCCTCCCGAAGGGGGTCCTCCATAAAGTGGACCTCTACCAGGTGAGCCTCCACCAAGTGGGCCTCTGCTTGGTGTCCCTCCAAAGGGTGGGACACCTTAAGGTGGACCTCCAAAACCTCCAGTAGTATGAATAGGTATTCCTCCCATAGTTGGCATGTAGGACCAATTAGGTTTCCCCCACCGCATAAACGTGTTTCCAGGGAAAGGGATTCCAGGATACATAGTTCCTGTAGATGTAGGGTGATAGTTGATATTTCCTACAGGTAGTTGATTCCCTAGGTAACCATAACCCCAAGAAAGTTGGTTGACTGTAGGTTCTGCCCCTAAGGGTTGGCCTGAACTCAATGGAGGGTTTACCATATTGGTGTCGGTGGGAGGAACAACCACTGTAGTTTGTCCTACAACATAATTTTGTCTAGTACTAGTAGAAACTCCACTAACAGATAACGTAACTCGTGACGTGGGATGCCCCTCGTTGTTGGAATGTATTGACACCATTTGAGCTGAGGATTGCCCCCCAGCTACAGAGGGTATGGGTGTCACATACCCCAATTTTGTAAAATTATGTAATTTGTTTTATTATATTTCTGAGACATTATGTTAAATTTAATCCTAAGTAGGGATTGATGACTCAGCAGAGTCAACAGTAATGGAGTGTAATTCAGAATATTTTATTATTAATAAATAAATTATGGAGACAACAGCATGGGAGAGCTGTTAAAAGAGGTTACTGGTCAAACTGGTGGATGGAACTAGGTGGCAAGGCAAAAGACAAGTGGCAGCATCCTCAAACACTTCCTAAGTTGCAGGTGGCAACTTCCCTATATTTGGGGTCATGATTCCCCGAGAAAGTGGAATCAGAGCAGGTGGCTCATTAAATGACAGTTAACCCAACAAAGACCTAGGCAATCTTTTAAAAAGTACTCAATGAAGAGAGCTGAGGCTGCTCAGATTTTATTCCAGAGAGAATTCATTCAGGTGAATGTTATTCAGGAATTTCATTGAGGAAAGAGGGAAAAACAGTAAGGAAGTGTTCTGAGTGGATTGCTGCAGTAACTTGATTTTATTTTACAGCTTTAGCTAGGAGGACTTGTTGATAAGTTCTGTATTCAGACTGAGTTTGAGGACTGGTATCTAACATTGTTGCACCTAGTTCCAGCCAGGGAGACCAGAGCAAGCTCAGGGGTCCTGAGAAGTCGCTGTCTGAGCGCTCTCTAGGAGTTGGTAGGGAGGAACGGCCTCCCATTGCTGTTGTTGTCCACAGCTTAAACAGGTTCTGTCATTTATTTCTTAAGATTACTGAGTATGAATGGATGCATGTTATGTTTATTTTATATGTCTGAGGAGTTGATTAGTTAATGAAGTTAGTAATGCAGAATATCAGTAGTTAAATCTGTTAGTAGTTACTGTGTTTTTCCACATCTGGTATCACCAGACTGTACTCCAGCACAGTATCTCGGTATTGTGAAGTAGAATCATTCTGAACCGAGTTACCTATTTAAATACTTTTATTAACTACAAGTATTTCACAAATCTCCTAAGTTGTTTTACTTACAGTATTTAAAGTTACTTCCTGATACTGTATCATTATTTACAGTAAATGCTAGCTGAAAGAAAGAAATAGATAGACTAAGTAATGTTGTTGTTTAAAGCTTATAACTGTTATCTGCTAGCTCGCAAGAATTTAACCTTCTAACTGTGGAAAGAGACAATGTTGACAGTAGAATGTAGTTTACCTAATGGTTTGATTTTACAGTTAAAACCTAGTATTGTTAAGCTGCATATAGGTTAAGAATGAGGTCATATAATTACTGAATCTTCTTGTATTTACAGTCAAAGCTTAAACAGATTAGAAACTGTTTTTATATTTTCTTATATGACTAAGGATTATGACTGTATACACAAGAGTTTTATATATATAAACTTAAAACAAGGATTAAAATATTATATAAATATTATTAGATTATACACAGTCTTCATAATTAAATAAATATACCATACACTGGTTAATAACAGTAATAATAATTATAAAAACATTAGAAGTAATATCATTGTTGTATTACTAATAATGTATTTATCTTACTTACGGTATAATAATAATACTTAAGTATATATCGTATTATTTCAAATACAAACCTAGATTATTTATACTCAATGTATAATTAAATAAAGTTTAGGAATAAACTAATTACACTCTATGTAATATAAAATGATTTATTAATACTTGGAAACGATTGTAAAATATAAAACAACACAACCGGCTTTTATAAATTAAAAAGTATGCACCTTACTTTTATAACTTTCTAATAAATAGAAGTGAAGGTAGAAATCAGTACAAAAAAACCTAACAATAAATCTCATTTACCATAAGTTGAAGATAATACTAACAGTTATAACTGTGGTAAGGGTATACACCCTGCATATTATAATATATAAATAGTAAATCAAGAATATAACCCTACAGTAATCTTTTTAAAGAGTATATCAACAGCATAATAATTATGTTCTTCTTTTAAAAAGCCAAGCTGTTATCTTGAAAACGCAAAGGTAAGCTGAGAACCAGTATAATGCTCGAACAGCGAACTCAATCTTTATATTTTAAACCATTTATTTTATTCACAGAAACCGACAGAGTTTATACTCCTTATATTTTATAAACTGAACTTAATCTTAATTATGGAATTAGGGTTAAAACCTATTAAAATCTACTTAATTTACAAGTAAAGCAATTAATGATAATTTTACTCACAGTCACATTCATAAGATTAAAAATTAAACTTTTGTACTACTATAGTTTTAAACCAGTAAAGAATGCAGGAGAAGATTACAGAAACTAGTCACAGATTTAATAACCGAAGATAAATACCCAATTTATACAAAATACACAGTGGTATTAACCATTAATAAAAACTGGTATCGAGTTATACCCACAGCAGAACTATACAATGGCTTATAGCCTATTCCATCTTTAAAAGGATAGTAAAAACGAAGGAACCTACAGCCAGTTCGGCTTCATAAAAAAACATCATAATAATTACAGGCAAGGTTTTATACTCTCGGACAAAGCCGGAATGCTCTGCATAAGAGCTAGGGTATAAACCATGTTGCATAATATTAAAAACAAACAAAAACCCTGAAGGTTAAACAGAGTCGAAACGACGAAACCATCGTTGTTCTCTAAAGACTCACACAAGGTGAACAAGCCGTGGAGAGACCAGGGCTTACCATGGCCGTAGTGTCGTGACCTTCATGTAACTGCCAGGCCGAGAGAAGTAGCAGGTACACCTGCATTATCCTGTAGGCAGTCGAGTGTTAGCCTTTGTTCAAGTGTAAAAATATATTTTTATATTGCTGTAACATTTAAGAAAAAGATAGTAGTTACCTGGTAGGTTGATAAACCCTCACAGTGAACGACACGGCCAGTTCAAACAAGGAGCCTGCCAATCGATGGCAAACAGTTTGAAGTTATTTCGCTCAAACAGCAAAAGAAAACCCAGCGAATCGATGAAGAAGGTAACCCTACAACAGCAACGTTCTCTCCATCAACTAACACACAGCCAACAGGGAGTACAAGCCACGCATTGTGGAAGGGACAATCACACCCGCGGGAGCAGAGAGGAGTAGAACTGTAACCCAATCGAGCCAAGCCAAACAATGGCGGATTTTACAGAGGAAAGCAACAATTTTATAACACTCCAATCCCTTATAATGCAATAGCAGAGCTAACGAAGAGCCAAAGCAACCGGAGGTCCAATGGCAGACCAAAACGACATTAACCTGGTCAAGAAGGGTTTGCAGAGCTGTGGCCAAAGGCCGAGAACGAAGGAAGAATGGCGAATTTTAGGGTTAAGTCAAAGTTATATAGCGCCAATGCATGGCCAAGGAGTGACCACGTCAGTACAATAATAATCTGCATGCGAGTGGGTTGAAGTCTAAATTTCCACGTTGAACTTTGCAAATCATTTGTTTCCAAACATTTCTTGTATGGATATCCCTTATGGTCGCTACCCTATGTTTAACCTGCGTTATAAAATCACAACGATAATGTTAGAAGCAATGCATGTAAATACTATGCATTATCTATAATAAGCTAAGCACTATAAACTTCAAAACTATGTTAGTTTGATATTAACCTGTGCATTATATACATTGAACAACCTCGGTGATAGAACGATGTTGTTACACCTTGCCTTGTGTATTAAATCTTTGCCATAGATATATTAATAACCATGTATTATAAGCAATCGAACAAGATTAAGTCTTGGGATACTCTAGACTTAAAATATTTGATGTCTATTATAAAGAATATAATAATGTGAGCATAATGTTAAGTCATAAACTATTCGTTAAACTCACCACTATAATACTATTTACCCTAGTCTCTAGTGAGGCTAAATGTAGTATCTACAAATCTACTACTTAGTATCATTTGTTATAGATTTGCATAGATGGTATAAGCCATGTTATTCCTCCTTTAAGAGACTTAAACTTGTAGGATTCAAACTTATAATCTACAAAATTGGAGAAGTCTACTCTAATCCACGTTCACATATTATACCAACGCAATAACAATCTTTAATAGTCTTAGATTCCTTATGACAACAATTAGGCTTTTGTTGTCTTTCTTACTTAAAGATTTACAAGGTATGGTAAGTGAATGTATAACTAACAGTTTATGTAAATTACTATCACCATCCTTACTAATAGTAAAATCTGGAAACTCATAATAAGTTTAAATTATGATCATCTAGAACTAACTCTAAGATGCCTATAGTTTTTATTTCCTTGTTGTCTTTGGAGATAGAGTTAGTTTTCCATTTAATGCAAACTCTTAAAAGGTAATAGAAGACTTATACCAAACAGTTAACCTGGTATTTACGAATCAAAACATTTCTGAATTGGAACTTGGCATGATGCAGTAACATCAAGTAAATAGAAGTAGGCCTGAATATGGTAATCCAATTATACTTACTGCGTTAGATAATAAATGTTATCTACTTCCATATTTGCATTTCAGAAATTTATAAATGATCCAGTACTCTATAGAAAATCTTAAGGAGAGTAATAGGAAAAGCTTTACCTTCAAAGGCTCGATAAACTGGCTAGTATGCATTTAATTTTTACTGAATGTTTTGGTACAGCAAATTGAGAAGTATTACTTTAAAGATTTGTTAGCAGTAACTCGAACATTACCTGTCATCTGTAAGAACAGAAGGAACTTTATGCATTAGCTTAACGCTAAGTAAGCCCCATCTTTTCACAACAAACCCACCTTGTGTCACAAACAGAAAAACATTCAGTAGCTGAAAAGAAAATGCTCTTTAAAGTGAAGTTTAATCAAAAGGTCATTCAGTTACAATACTAGAAACATAAACTAATTAACCAGCTAATGACTGCACTTAATGCAATTATATGCTATTTTAAAAGTTTTAAATTTTTCGAAAATTTTGGGGTTTGACATGTGGTATCCGAGCATGGTTCAAACACTAGGCCTCGATGTGGCCCAATTACTTTCCTCAGAATAAGTAAAAATAATATACTAACCTGTATTTTGTTTTATGTGAAAGGCAGAAAATTACTTTTTCTGAATCTAACAGGCAGGTATGGAGAACTTAGGAGAATATGCAGAGGAGGAATCTCCAAACACTGAGGCAAGGCAGATGTCTAGAGAACCTGTGACAGAGGAAGTAACTGCTCACTCCTCAGAGCTGATGCAGACCATAAAAGGCTTAAAGACTGAAATAGAATCAGTCAAAAAGGACAATGAAAGGATTCTGAAAACTCAAGAGGAGTTAAATCAAATTCTGATAGAAAGATTTCAGACTAAAGGGAGAAACAGAAGGTCTGAATCTGAAGAAGCCAGCCATCAAAAGGGGTCCAAAAAGATGAAACTAGCTAAATCTGATAGCAGTTCATCATCAGAAGGAAATAAGGAACAACAGAGCTATTACACTACTAGTGACAGTAGTGAGGTCGAGTTGTATAAAAGGAAGAAAAAGTACATGCCTTATGAAGAGATTTCTGGGGAGTTCAAGAAAATAAAACCCCCAACTTTCAATGGAGAAACGGAAAAAGGAGAAGAGGCAGAATCCTGGTTATTCGAGATGAGAAAATATTTTCAGATTTATAATTATTCAAATCAGCTGAAGGCGAGAATGGCCATCTATAACCTTTCTGGAAAGGCAAATATATGGTGGCAAGATTTGAAGAGGGTTAAGGGGATTAAAGAAAAAGAGTTCAATTGGAGTACTTTTAAAAGGTACTTCAAGAAGAAATTTCTGTCTGAACAATACTATGAAGAAAGGGCCAAGGAGTTTTATGAGTTAAAGCTTGGGTCCATGACTATGAAAGACTTAAACGGCAAGTTCTTAAGTCTGTTAAGGTATGTGCCGTATTTAGTTGATGAGAAACCTAAAGTACAGCAGTTTCTCAGCTGCCTGCCATACCATATAAAAGACAGAATTGAATATGATAACCCCAAAACTCTGGAAGAAGCCATGCGAAAAGCTAATTTTTGTTTTGAACAGAACAAAAAGAAGGAAGGAATAGCCAATTGGAAGGCTAAAAAGAATGGTAGTCAGTCTGAATTCAAGAAAAAGGAGTTTGTACCTCAGAAAAATTTCAGGAACAACAAGAACAGAAACCATTCTAATGGTAAGAACTTCCAGGGAAGAAAAAATGGTGCTTGAAATAACTCCAATAACTTCAAGGGCAGCAAGGAGGTTTCTAACAATCATGGAAATTTTACTAAGAATTTCGAACGGAAGGAACCTGTTAAGTGTTGGGAGTGCAATGGCCCACACTATGCTTCAGTTTGCCCGAATCGGAAGAAGCCAAACAGCAATATTCATACAATACAAGATGAAATGACTGTTGGAGACTTTGCAAGGACCATGCCCCGAATCAATGCAGCATTGGAGAATCGCCAAGTTGATTACCAAATTTCCATGGTGGAAGTAGAAGGTATGGTTAACAAAACCCCTGTAACTATTCTAATAGATCCAGGTGCAAGTCTTAGTTATATTTCACCACAAATAGTAGAAACGTGTAATCTGACTGTTGAAAAGTTTGATAACTCTTGGCTAGTTCAACTAGCGACAGGGGCAAAAAGGAAGGTAAACTGCTATGTTAAGGAATGTGCTTTAGATATGAATGATTTTAAAACTTCTGTTAAATTAAATGTTCTACCACTTGGCTCGTATGACATACTTATAGGTATGGACTGGTTAGAACAACACAGGGTATTTTTAAATTGTTTTGATAAAACGTTTACATGTGTAAATAATAATGAACAGACTATAATAGTTAAAGGTATTCCTAGGAAAACTGTAATCAGGCAGATTTCTGCCTTACAGCTCAAAAGAGCAGTCAGGAAAGGGTGTAAAGCCTATGCTGTAACTATCACAGATGAGGCGAGTAAATCTGAAAAAGATAAAATAAAAATAGAGGATATTCCTGTGTTAAATGAATTTATTGATTTTTTTCCGGAGGAAATTCTAGGATTACCTCCTAGGAGGGAACTAGATTTCACAATAGAGCTGGTACCAGGTGCTGTACCTAGCTCGAAATCTCCATACCGTATGAATATTCTGGAACTTAACGAATTAAAATCACAGTTAAAGGAATTAATCGATAAGAAATGTATTCGTCCTAGTGTGTCCCCTTGGGGAGCACCAGTAATCTTTGTTAAGAAGAAAGACGGAACTATGCGACTTTGCATAGATTACCGTCAACTTAATAAAATGACAATTAAAAACAAATATCCATTGCCCCGCATAGATGATCTGTTTGATCAGCTACGTGGAGCTACGGTGTTCTCTAAGATAGACCTGAGATCAGGCTATCACCAGGTGAGAATAAAAGAAGAGGACATATTCAAGACAGCTTTCAGAACTAGGTATGGACATTACAAATTTGTCGTAATGCCATTCGGGCTTACTAATGCCCCAGCCGTCTTTATGTGTCTAATGAACAACATAATGCATAAATATTTGGACAAATTTGTTGTCGTATTCATTGATGACATCTTAATCTATTCTAAAAATGAAGAGGAACATAAGGAACACTTACGGATAGTCTTACAAGAACTGCGAGAGCAACAGCTCTTTGCAAAGTTCAGTAAGTGTGACTTCTTCAAGGATGAAATCCAGTACTTAGGTCACGTGGTGACTAAAGAAGGGATTTTGGTTGATCCTGAAAATATCAGGGCAATTGAAGATTGGCCAGTACCAAAAGACGTAACAGATGTTAGGTCTTTCATGGGAATCACCGGTTATTACCGGAGATTCATAGAAGGTTTTTCAAAAATAGCCAACCCAATCACTTCCTTGCAAAAGAAAGGCAAGAAGTTCGATTGGAACTTAAAATGCGAAGAAAGCTTTAAGAAACTAAAAACTTTATTAACAACTGCGCCAATTCTAAGAATAGCGGATCCCAATAAAGATTTTGTGGTTTGCACCGATGCTTGTAATGACGGTCTAGGTGGAGTACTGACTCAGGATGGGCATGTCATTGCCTATGAGTCCAGGAAGCTAAAGATCCATGAAAAGAATTATGCCACGTATGATTTAGAGCTGGCTGCTGTTATTCATGCCTTAAAAATGTGGCAACACCACTTAATAGGCAGAAATTTTACTTTAATGACTGATAATAAGGGTCTGAAATATCTTTTAGATCAGCCTAACTTAAATGCAAGGCAAGCCAGATGGTTAGCCTTCCTAAGTGAATACGATTTCGAAATTCAACACATAAAAGGAAAAGAAAATAAAGTAGCTGATGCTCTGAGCAGAAATGCAAAATTAAATTTTACAACAGCAATCAGTACTTATAATTCTGATTTAAATGAACAGCTAACTTAAGGGATAAAATTGGATGAAAATTATCAAAAATTACAAGCTACAGCTAAAGAAGAACCCACAGAAAGTTTAATTAAGGGTTATAGTCTGAATAAAGATGGATTTTTATTGTTTAAGGACAGAGTGTATGTGCCAAATGTGTCTAAAGTTAAATTGTTGATTCTGGATGAAGTGCATAAAACCCCTTATTCAGGGCATCCAGGCTACTAGAAGACTGTCACCATGTTGAGAAAAGATTATTTCTGGCCTAATATGAAATCTGAAGTAGCTGAGTATATAGCTAGATGTTTGGACTGTCAACAAGTGAAGACAGAACATCAACATCCAGCTGGGTTGTTGCAACCCTTGCCTATTCCTAGCTGGAAGTGGGAAATAATCAGCTTAGATTCCATTACTGGATTACCCAGAAATCAAAATCAGAATGATTCAATTATGGTGGTAGTAGATAAATTAAGTAAAGCAGCACATTTTATTCCTTTTAAAACCACTTATAAGGCTGCAAATATAGCAGACATTTTCTTAAAGCATATTTTTCGGTTACATGGTGTACCGAAGGTTATTATTTCAGATAGGGATCCTAAATTTACAGGGAATTTCTGGAAATCCTTGTTTAAAGGATTAAACACCACACTGAATTTCAGCACCTCTTTCCATCCTCAGACGGACGGACAGACTGAAAGAGTTAATCATGTGTTGGAGGATCTGTTAAGAATGTACGTCAAGGATCAGAATTGACAGGAATATGAAGTACAGAAGGTAAGAATGAATCAGATCTGATAATACTAAACCAAGATCTCACTAGATCAGCTAGTAGATTTGATCAACTGAAACAAGATCTCACTAGATCAACTAGTAGACCTGACCAGTGAAAGACTAGATCTTGGATTTCGGACAAGAGTTTGAAGACAAAGGAAGATCAGATGTACTAAAAGCTCTACCCCCGCAGAGTCACCAGATTTGTTGCTAGGAAAAAAGCACCTCTTGCAGACAAGAGTTGTCCCTCTAGTCTGAATGGTTCATATCTAGAACAAATGAGTTACAACCGAGATGGAAGACTTCCCCTAGAAGTTATGGAGATCTAGAATGAGTCCCTTTTATGGAGTGGTGTAGTTGTTTCCTGTGGTGATAGCTCTTCACGGACGTACCTGCATAATGACATGAAACCAACAAACAAGATCAAAAGCACCAGAATATAAACCACAAATCTATGTCAATGACTAAGGAATCCAACAGTAAAATACATGATAATAACACAACATACTTTATGGGAAAGGAACCAACTTTAAAATAATAGATGAAGAAGAAGTTTACAAACCTTGCCTTACTGTCGATATGCTCATTCACATGTCAATGTCTTGTCCCGGAAAGCTCCAACTTGCTCCTCCTATTCTCACCCTATTGATTTAGGCAAGAATGTCAATGCAACAACATAACTTTGCTAACAGTTTCAGTGGACATCATTCAGATCTCTTCAGTAGAGTTAGAGGTTCCTTGTGCAAACATATGATCAATCAATTGTTGTTGAGACAAAAAAAGGTTTGATAAGTACCGTCGGTGTAGGGTTATTTTTCAAAAACTTATTAATTTATTCACGACGAGGGCACTCCTTTGTGAATTGGTCACCACCACATAGTAGGCAGGGATACTTATCCTTCCTCATACCTTTGTTTTCGTTCTCTGAGGTCGGAGTCTTGGGGTTCTCTTGCTGGTTTCATGACTTTTTACCTTTTCATTTTCCTTTATTTTTATTATCGGGTGTCTGCGTAGTTTGAATATCATTCACCTCGGCAGAAACTACAGGAGTAGAAGGATTAGTGGTAGAGGTATTATGTTTCTTAGTAGGCTTCGTTTTTTATGGGGATTAGATTAAAACCTACAACCCCATCAATAGGAGTTTCTGCAGATGGCTTGGAAGGGTCTGTGGTGGGACGAGGAGCCTGATGAATCAGATCATATAAAGTTCTGGAATGAGAATAAACCAAGTCCAGATATTGAGCCCGGCTAATAGCCTCCTCTTCAATGACAACAACACCCATAGCCACATCACGGGCAATGCGAGGCAACAAGGATTTGGTAAACCAATCAGCTAATATTTAGTCTGGGATAGGAGCTTTAATAAGACTTCGTCATCTCCTCCACTCATGAATATCATCTGATATATGCATGGAAGTATTCTAATGAAGGGATGTTAAAAGATCTATACCAGTATTGTAACGGATAGGTAGCTAGAAATGGGTAAGAAAAATGGTTACCAACAAGTTGAAATCCATAAATGAATGTTGCAGAATCTCAATGTACCACTTGGAAGCTATGCCAATTAAAGTTTGTTGGAAGAGCTGCAAATGGATAGAATCATCCATCAAGGAGTTAGAATAACACCATAGATGGAACATCATAACGTGCTTATTTGGATCCTCTCCCTACTTCCCATCAAACTTTGAAATGTCTGATGGTAACTTAACTGGAATTGCAAGCCACAAAGGGTTATGTTGGATGGGGTCGTTGATCAACTTGGACAAATCAAGAAAGTCCAAAGTTTCTGAAAATAGAAGTTGTCGATTAGGTTGTACATACTAGTAATATTGATATGGCATATGTATACCAATAGGACCATAAGTCGATTGATACACTGGTTGTTGGGGTGGTGGATTCGTAGATGATCCTCCCGAAGATCCTCCTGATGGCGGTGACCCTTTAGGAGGTGGGCCTCCTCCAAGTGGAGGGGGTCCTCTAGGTGGTGGTCCTCCATAAGGTGGTCCTCCAGGTGGGGGTCCCCCTGAAGGTGGTCCTCCAGGTGGTGGACCTCCCAAAGGTGGTCCTCTAGGTGGTGGACCTCCCGATTGTGGTCCTCCAGTGGTGGTCCTCCAGAAGGTGGTCCTCTGGGTGGTGGTCCTCTAGAAGGTGATCCTTTAGGTGGTGGTCCTACAGAAGGTGGACCTCCACCAGGTGGGCCTCCAAAAGGTGGGCCTCTGCTAAATGGTCCTCCAAAAGGTGGCCCTCCATAACCTCCAGTAGTATTTATAGGTGTTCCTCCATGCATAGGCATATATGACCAATTAGGTTTCCCCCATGGCGTAAACATATTTCCAGGGTAGGGCATTCCAGGATACACAATCCCTGAAGATGTAGGTTGATAATTCACATTGCTTACAGGTGATTGGTTTCTTAGGTAAGTATAACCTCGAGAAGGTTGATTAACTATAGGTTGTACCCCTGAGGGTTGCCCTGTACTAGAAGGAGGGATAACCACATTGGTGTTTGTGGAAGGAACAATGACTACTAGTTTTTCTACAATGGGGTTTTGCTTTGTACTGCAAGTAACTCCACTAATCATTGAAACAAATTGGGCTGGGGGTTGCCCCCTAGTGGTAGAACATATAGGAGAACTAGAGGCATAACCAGGATTTGGAACTGATGGAGCAATATGGGAGGGTTGACCTAGATCATGAGTTGTTGTACCATGAGTCGGTGATCCTAAATTAGGATTTGTTTGAGATGAAGAAAAAACACGGCATCCTCGAGGGGTCATTTTTGAAAGACGAGGAAAAGGATCCTATATTATTGCATGATGACGAAGAGGCAAAGCACTGATGTTCGCAATACTCTCTTGAAAGTTACGCAAATGATCAATAGATGGTTGGAGCCTCTTAAACATTTCCTCATTCGATGGAGCCTCTCTAATGGGAGTAACATAGGAAGGCCTAGTAGTCCTGTACTCAGAAATGGATTGCCCTAGGGAAGTTCTCCAAAAAGGATCATTTGGACCAATTTATACTCCTACGGTATCATTAGATGGGTGATTTAATACCCAATCGAATGCACCAGGTAGACCTTCCATTGGAAAATGAAAGGTGATATCAATCGTAGGAGGTTGTTCGACCAAGGGTTTGTCACAAGTAGTAAATTATTCCCCTACTTCAACAACTAGATTCCCTTCCATATGGGAATCAGCCATGGCATTCTGATCTATGGATTCCATTGCGCTCTCTCCTGCAATAGGAGGAAAGTCAGGTGGTAATCCTTGAACTCTTCGATATCATCTCAAAGTTAACTCAGACAGAATGTTGATTGCTAAAAACCTAACCTAGGGTTTGAAACTAGAATCACACACAAAACCACTCCTACACAAGCTAAAGGTCACAAGCAAACTTAGGTGATAAGAGGGGCTAATAAAATCCGGTTCCTCACTAGGATTTTCAAGTCTTGGAAACTCACGACATATTTCAGGGTCCAACAGTAAAACGTGACCAGGAATATTGGGACCGTACCCTTTCCTGAATACCTGACTAGTTGGACGGCATGTGCGTAATATTTCCCCAAGTGTTGTTCTTGGTGTATTACTCCAACAACATGGCCAAAATGATTTTCTCAATTGGTTTAAGGTGTCCTAGAGGGATCTCCCGATATACGCAAGGTACATGGAATCTCAAATCCATGTTCGTGTTGTCTAATGCACAACCGTTCGACGGGAGCCTTCCGATATACTACCGATTATGTGAAGTACCTTTCTATATACCTCAAGGATACATGAAAGGTCATTCGATATACCGGTTGGTACGTGAAAGAACTACAAGCCCCCGGGGTGCAATGTAGGAAATAGAATGACAGATCCTATGTTTTAAGACGTTGAAACACGTCTCTATCCTATCACTCAAGTTACTAAAAATTTTAACCTAGAAATAACGTTAATTTTATCTTAAATGATTAGGTGAATGCATGAGGCGTGGACAAAAAAAGTAAAACCGTGCAGCATGATCATGCAAATTTTCACTTTATCTTTCGATTTATTCTCTACTTACAGGAGGGAGAGAGAGAGATTCAATTCCGTTTCTCAAACAAATAAATCCCAAACAATCACACTGAACTATCTTTCAAATTGCAAGCAAACAAAAGACTTCTAATGACAAAAGTTGAAAGTAAATGAACTAAGATCCCTTTTCCAAAAAGAAAGATGCTACAACCACTTGGCACACTAAACTCTTTTTAAAATTCTTCAAATATGAAAAGACCTAACTCAAACTATGATATTTTTGTTGAGAAAAGAGCATATAAAGAAAGGGAACATGAATGCCTGAAAGTTTGTGAAACTAATCAAGGATCCAATGGTTCATCCTCAAATATAACTATGATCAATCTCAATTTTTTTTCTTAATCAAAAGAAAAAGAAATCTGTCACTAACCTATGAAGAACAATAATGAAGGAACCAAAAGAAAAAAAGATTTCTTTTCAGCCGATCTAACAGTAATAAGAGATATGACAATATGACTTCCAAGCACTCTTTCGAAAATAAAACCCAAGCATAGCAAGCAGCTGAACAAATGAGAACAACCTAGCTCTTTGAAATAAAATGAAATAAGCCTTTACCACTTTCAGATTTTGAATTTAACAGTCAAGAATTCAATGATGTAGCCAGAAACACACTCAGAAAATAAAGAAACTCATACTAAGCTTTGAAATAGCAGGGGTATAAAACCCTACCTAACACCGCTTGCAGAAGGTTAGTACAGAGCGTTACCACCTGGGAATCACTTTTTGTCCACTGAAATAGAGCGATGGCACCACCTATTGTCTACTAAGCATACACAGTGCCACTGTCTATTGCCCTTACTTAAAGCGCGGTGTCTCCTGTAGGTTTCAAAATAAAAATGGAGTGAAAAAAAAGGTTAAGTGTCAAATAACTAGCATCAAATCACAAAAATTATAGGAAAATTAAGCATAGAAAGCAAATGTGTTTCAAATCTAAGTAGATCTAGTTAAACTGAACCAAAATCTCACTACAAAACTAGTAGATTTGATCATTGAAAAAGTTGAATTTTGGAATAAAGACAAGAACTGAAAACAAAGAATTATTGGAAGTGCTTAATTTCATCCCCAGGGGAATCGCTATATTTGTTGCTGGAAATTCTCACCTCCTATGGGAAGGAGTTGTTTCCCTATCTTGAATCCTTGACAGCTAGAACAAATGAGTGATAACAACAATAAGCACTTTCCCTAGAATTGGTAGATGTCTGGAATGAGTCTTTTACCTATCCTGTAGTATGATGTATCAGCTTTCTATGGTGCTAGATATCCACAAATATACTTGCAATAAACACATCAAACAACATACAAGATCAAAAGTACCAGAAAATGAACTACAACTCTATATCAGTGACTAAGGAATCTGATAACAAAATGAGTGATCATAACACAATACATTTTATGGGAAAGAAACCATCATTGCATTAATCATAAAAGAAGAGAGATTACAACCATTGCCTTATTTTTGTGATGCCTCCTCACATGCCATGTCTTGTCCTCAAATATCCAACTTGTCTTCTCTATGCTCACCCTAGATTTGGCCAGAACTTAGGTGCAGCAACATAAATTTCCTCCCCCAACCCATGAGGGGTGAGCCAGTATTTATAGCCCTTAAGAGGATAGGGATGGTTGAGAAAATGGTGTATGAGGTGGAAGGGAGATCCTACTAGGGGGGGTCTCGATTCCATGTGGTCCAAAAGAGTAGGGATGAGGGTGCCACGAAGCTTTCCTTTGAGAATCTTCATGAATCTTCTATTTTTCCATTTGAAACTCGAGCACCACTATTTCACAATGGAGACAAAGCATTACCAAGGTGGCACCTATTATTGATTAAAGGGTTTAGGTGGTGGCACCACTCATTGTCAATTCACAAGAGGCGTTACTAAAGAGGGTAACGCTTATTGCATAAAGCACATAAGCGGCGATGGACACAAATATGAAAACATGAGTCCTGGCCAATTTCTAACTTCATCACTTGAGGAATTGAGGCAATTTCTGGTGTTTTGGATCTCAGTACATGATGGTGACGAGAATTGTGTGTAACATCACCCATGATATTTGTGAAAAAGAAAGATGGATCATTTATTATGGTAAATAGTTTAATAAAGTTACGGTAAATAACAAGTACCCACTACCTCAAATTGATGATATTTTTTATCAAATGAGAGGGGAAACGTTATTTTCAAAGATTGACTTGAGGTTTGGTTACCATAAAGTGGGAATCAAGGAAGAGGACATCCACGATACATCCTTTAGAACAAGGTATGAACACTATGAGTTCATGATGGTGCAATTTGGTCTCATTGATGCACTAGCTACATTCATGTGTATCATGAATATCTTTCCAGTGAGTATTTGGATAAGTTTGTTCTTGTTTTCCAATATGACATTTTTATTTATTCCAATAATGAAGAGTAGAATGAGGTACATTTGATAATGGCTTTGCAATTGATAAGGAGAATAAGTTCTATGCAATACTAAGATGTTAGAGCTCTAATCCACCTTAGTACCATGATCATACACCTAGGATACATTTCATTAGCTTTTATGCTATGTTACATGGTCCAAAACTTAGGTTATGTTGATCATTTACTGCAGTTGAGGCGCTCCACTTTGATCATTATGAAATTTGAGGTGCTCCACTTTGATCATTTTGATAGTCCAGGTGCTCTCATTAATGACATATCAGTCTTGGTTTGCTCCCCATCCCTTAAATTGGTGAACATGTTTGACCATAGGCGCTAAAGCATGTTTGTGGTGGTTTTTGGCCTTCCTTGGGCATATATTGCCTCCTAGAGCCACTCCCACTCACCCATGTGCTCACCCACACCTATATTGCCTTAATTTATGTTCCAAAATTCTCTAGCCATGTTCACACTTGCATTCGTGATCGTTTGGGATGGTTAGGAAGCTCACTGGTCCACCTAGGGGGGTTTTGAGGTCAAATCACAGTATGACACTTGTATGCATCCAAATGACCTCCAAAGGCTAACAATTTCTCCCAAATGTAATATAAACATGATCCAGACATATTTAATATCAGTTATTGACTACATTTGTCTATGATAATTTCACTATTTATGTTGTTTTTGTGCATAATTGTGTGTGATATCGAATTGTGAGAATCCCCTTGGATCCTAGATCCTACTATGAAACAATTATCACATGGTATCAGAGCTCTTTGGAATTGCAAATCAAAACCAAAGAGTTTGAATGGTTGTTTAAGGCGTTTTTCTAAAAAAATTGAGTGTTTGCATTGCAGGTACAATCAGTAGTTCTGTCACTCAGTGCGCAAGAAGAAATGGAGTAGACTCATGTGTTGATGACCCTATTAAACTATTTTGAATGGAAGGCCAAAATGGTGATCTAGCTGAGGTCAAAAGTCTTATTCAGAGTCACCATAGGGACTGAGACCAAACCCAACTTTGTCATGGAGAAATCGAAGTACTTCAACAGACTTGATGAAGCATTTAGAATGCTTTCTCTCGGCATTTGTATAGACTTAATATTCCATGTAGACAATCTGAAAACTCCCAATGAAGTATGGCTCAAGCTTAAGGCATTGTGCAGGAAGACTGATGAGATGGGAGGCCACCAGCTCAAAAATGAGTTGATATCATTGAGTCCATCTCATTATGATACAATACAAGACTTCTTCACCAAGTTCAAATCGTTGGTGCTTCAGCTTAAACAGTGTGGCATAGAAAATAAAGAGGAGCAGCTTATCTTGTCAATAATTTCAAATCTAGGGCCATAGTATTCTGTGTTTGTGTCAACATTCCACTCTAGAAAGATCACAACTCAAACATGGAGGATGCCATCATTGACAGACTTCATGGAGTAATTGACACAAGAGAAATATAAGCTGGTACAAATGGCAACCATAAAATCCAATAAGGATCAAGCCCTTGCTGCAGGTATTTCGAATCTAGCCAAATGCAAGAAGAAAGCCAGATATTCGAAGCAGCAAGAGAAGAAGAAACAGGAGAAACCCAAATCTTCAGATGGGGGTTCGAATCCTAGCAAGGACACAGATAAGAAGAAGAAAGAGAAGACCTAATGCACTTATTGTCATAAGGGGTGGCATCTAGAGAGTGCTTGCATCAAGAATACCATTGGCATGATGGCGCAGCTTCTTGAGAAGAACAACATCCCTCTGCTAGAAGGCGCAAGGAAGAAAGATGGTGGTTCAAGCTCAGACAACAAACAGAGGTGTCATGATTTGGTTGCAGGTTCTTCAATATCTTCTTTCTTCATCATAGATTCAGGTGCCTCCATGCAATATTCCTTCTTGGTCCTGCATAATTACAATGGTCCATCCATTCTTATGGGTGATGATTCAGAAATCCAAGCCAAAGGGATTGGCAAGATTAATCTTGAAGATGGGTACTTCAACAATGTGTTGTTTGTGCCTGATCTAGCAACGAACCTACTCTCAGTGTATCAAATTACACACACTAGTGAATCCAAGAGAGTAACATTTACTCTAAATGCAATGGAGATATCATAAATCTCTCGGGCCAAGTTGTGGTAGTGGGTTATGTTGGCCATGATTCAAGAATCTACAAATTCTCTCACTTCCTCCCCTACTCTCAAGGGAATGTGCTCCTGTCACATGCCAATAAGATAATAAAGTTATGGCATGAGATATATGGTCATCTCAAATATAGGTACCTTCAATCATTGAGCAAAGAGGGCATGGTGGAAGGGCTTCCTCTATCAAATTCTCAAATGGCACATGCAAAGGATGTGTAGTAGGAAGCATGCTAAGCGTAGATATGAGAAAGGAAAGCAAAGGAGAGTTGTCTAAGTGCTTGATTTGGTTCATTCATATCTCATAGGGCCTCTTCCCACACCCTATTATGGGAATTCAAGGTATGTATTTACCTTCATATATGATTTCTCAAGGTGATGTTGGGTGTACTTTCTCAAACTAAAATCTGAAGTTTTTGAGACTCTCAAAGTTTGGAAATATTTGGTTGAGAATTCATGTGGGAACAATATCAAGGCTCTTAGGACTAACAATGGTAAGGAGTATGTGAACAATATCTTGCAGCATATTTGTGAAGAATGTGTCATCCAAATGCAGCATTTAGTGCCCTACAAACCACAGCAAAATGGTGTTGTAGAGCGCAAGAACAAGGCTCTCAAGGAGATGGAAACATGTAAGATGGAAGAAAAGGATATGAAACCTAAGCTATGGGATGAATCCATTAATTGTGTTGCATATGTTCAAAACAGAGCTACTCACAAATATTTGGATGGAAAAACTCCATATGAGGCTTGGAGTGGCCACAAGCCAAGTGTGTATCATTTCAGGTTCTTTGGATCAAAGGCTTGGGATAGGATTCCTCTAGAGAAGAGAAAGGCCTTGCGACCTCAAAGCAAGGAGTCCATAATGGTTGGATATGTTGAATAAACAAAGGGATACAAACTCTTTGATCCCTCATCTAAGAACACATTCATCGAAAGGAATGTATAGTTCGAAGAAGACCTCATGCAAGAGACCGAACTAGTTGAAGGGGAATGCTCACATCCTCCACTCCATGATGATGTAAGTGATGAATCCTTCTATGATTTTTCTTATTCTGATATTGATGATGATGATGATGACATGCATACAGATCATGACTCACCCATTCCTCCCAAGTGGGTTGAGAAAACCATTGAAGCAGTTGGGGATCTTGCTGGTGATCCACTACTCTACTTGTGAATTGAATCTTGTTGATAGATGATTCATGATGGTTGGATATGATCCTAAAACATATAAGGAATTACCACTTGACCCAATATGGCAAACAGCCATGCAAGAAGAGTTCAAGTCATTGCAAGACAGTGAGACTTGGGAATTGGTTCCCTTTCCCTCCAGGAGGAAACTAATGCAGTGTAAGTGGGTCTATAGGAACAAAGTCGATGATGATGGTTCTTATATCAATTATAAGGCCAGGTTGGTTTCCAAATGCTTATTTCAATTCCAAGGAGTGGACTATACATATACATTTTCACTCATTGCAAACATGGACTCCATCAAGCTAGTTTTATCCATTGTTGCATTTAAGCGTTGGGAGGTTCACCACATGGATGTGAAGAGTGCATTTATTCATGGTGACCTTCATGAGGATATATATATGAAGCAACCTTAATTTTTCATTGAGGATCCTTAACTTGTATGTAGGTTAAAGAAGTCTCTCTATGGCCTCAAGCAAGCCCCCAAGGCTTGGTATGCCGAGATGGACAATTTTCTGCTTTCGCTTGGCTTTGAAAGATGTAAATCTGATCCTAATGTGTAATTGTAGCATGTTGGTTACTTATTGTAGGTAATAGTGTTGTATTTTGGTGACCCTTTTATTATAGGTAGTTGCATTAAAGAAAATGGATCAATCAAGTCTTCTTTGCATAGTGAATTATCCATGACAGACCTTGGATTGTTGAGGCAATTTCTTGGATTGGAAATTGAGAAATATGAAGCAGGGATCAAGATAATCCAACCAAAGTATGTTTTATACTTTTTATTGAAGTTTAAAATGGATGAATGTCAGGCAGGCAAGTTCCCACTCATTTCAGGAATAAAACTAGGTGAATTTGGTGAATCTCCATTGGTGGACAGCTCGTTGTACAGACAACTAGTTGAGAGTTTGTCGTATCTTACACACTCTCGACCTGATTTGGCATATGTTTTAGGTGTTTTTTCTAGATATATGCAGCAGCCTCATGAGATCCATTGGAAGGATTCCAAAAGGATCATGCATTATGTGCAAGGAACCGAACACTTCGGGGCACACTATGTTGTTGGTTCTCTCCTAGAACTAGTTGGATTTACTTATTCTTATTGGGTTGGAGATTCCATTGACAGAAATTCCACTTCATGTTATGTCTTCATTCTTTCACATGGTCCCATATGTTGGTCAAGCAAGAAACAACACACCATATCCCTCTCTTCAGCTGAGGCTAAGTACAGAGGAGTAGTGAACGCAACTACACAAGGTGTGTGGTTGCAAGGTATTCTTCAGGAACTTGGATTTTCATTTGATTCACCCACAGTTATTTGGTGTAAAAATCAAAGTGCAATCAATATTTCCACTGATCCAGTGTAGAGACAGAGGACCAAACACATTGAGATACACATGCACTACATCCGAAGCTTAGTACATGAACAGGTGATATCCTTGCAGTATTTCCCATCTGCAGAGAAAACTGCTGACATCTTCACCCAGAGCTTCATAAAGAAGACATTCACCTATATGAGATACCTTCTTGGAGTGGTTGACATGTGGTGATGGCTGATATTCTCTTTCATATTTTGCTCCATGTCCATTTTAGAGGTGACATGAGCCTTAGTTTCCAAGGCCTCAATAATATTTTGGTATAAGTTGTACTAAGTTAGGATTAAGGGGGGGTGTTAGAGCATAAATCCACCTTAGCACCATGATCATACACCTAGGATACACTTCATTAGCTTTTATGCTATGTTACATGGTATAAAACTTAGGCTATGTTGATCATTTACTGCAGTTGAGGCGCTCCACTTTGATCATTCTGATAGTTGAGGCACTCCACTTTGATCATTCTGATAGTTCAAGTGCCCTCATTAATGACATATCAGTCTTGGTGCAATCCCCATCCCTTAAATCAAGGAATATGTTAGACCATAGGCGCTAGTGCATTTTTGTGGTGGGTTTTGGCCTTCCTTGGGCATATATTTCCTCCTAGAGCCACTCCCACTCACCCATGTGCTCACCCACACTTATCATGCCTTCATTTATGTTCTAGCATGCTCCAACCATGTTCACACTTACATTCGTGACCGTTTGGGATGGTTAGGAATCTCATTGGTCCACCTAGGTGGGTTTTGAGGTCAAATCATAGTCTGGCACTTGTATGCATCCAGATGGCCTCCAAAGGCTAATGATTTTTCCCTAATGTAATATAAACCTGATACAAACATATTTACATGTTGGACAGTCATAATAATATCAGTTATTGACTACATTTGTGTATGAGAATTTCACTCTTTGTGTTGTTTTTGTGGATAATTGTGTGTAATATCGAATTATGAGAATCCCCTTGGCTCCTGGATCCTACTTTGAATCAATTATCACATAAAAAAATGTGATTTATATCGAAATAAAATTCATTGTTTAGGTCATATCGAAAATATGAACAAGAAAATATTGAGGCCATTATGAATTGGTTGACTTCAAATAATGTGACAGATATGATATCCTTTTGTTGGTTATGGAGCCTAATCTTCCAAATTCATAGATGTTATTGTTTAGTCATGTTTATTCCCCAATTTCACTGTACACTCGTACCAGCAAGGGGTGTAGGGGACATTACCCCCCCACAAGGATTTAGGGGTGAATTCCCCGAAAGAATTTTTTGGGATGTTTGTTGGACAATAGTTTACAGGCCCATGGTATTGGGTGACTCGTAGTATTTTCCCATGGTAATTCCCCTATAAAAGGAAAGCATTATAATACGGTTATGTATCATATTGTAGCATTGTAAAAACAATCTTTGTGATTGTGTGGGAGAGACTATGAGAGATTGAAGAGGAAGTGCAACAGGGTTGCTGTAGGTTGTATCCATTCATTTTGTTGGATGGTATAATAATAAAGGACTGGCAATTTCGGTGTGGACGTAGCCCATCTTGGGTGAACCATGTTATATTTGTGTATCTCTTGTAATGTGTTTTAATATTTGCATATTGTTTATTGTTTATTGTTTATTATTATTGCTCTGCAGTCCTATTTTATATAACAATTGGTATCAGAGTTAATGGTCTATTTTACTGGTAAACTCACAGGAAAGAAGGGTTATTGGTTTGAGTGGGAACAGTGGCAGAAGAAGGAAAGTTTAGGGTTGAGAAATTTAATAGCAAAAAATACCAGTTATGGAAGATGCAAATGGAGGACTATTTGTACCAGAAGGATCTATACCTACCATTGGGCGGAAAAACAAAACAGCCAGTGGCTATGAAGAAAGAAGATTGGAAGGTTCTTTATAGAAAGGCACTGGGAACAATATGGTTGTGCCTAGCTTCATCGATGGCTTTCAATATTTATAAAGAAAATACAACGAAGGGTGTGATGAGCGCATTGGATAATCTCTATGAAAAAAACTTGGCTTCCAACAAGGTATTTTTAATGAAGAGTTAAACTAATACCAGCGTAGATCCAAATCCTAGGCTCTCTCACGCGCTGAGATAGATCAAATCTCTCGAGGTGCAAACCTCTTCTTAAGTATCCATTGATTTGATTCAAACCAAAAGACACATCTTTTTATTTAAGGTCCACATATAATATTTTTCTTATTAATACTTAATATTATTTATGTCCAACATATAATATTTTTTATTATTTTTTATTTTGTTAGGAACGAACATTGCATCATTTCCCCACACATGGCTTTAAAACCATATGCAAGGCCCTCCTACAACCATGGGTTGTTTAAGAGGCCTTGCACATGGTCTTAAAACCATTTGCAAGGCCCTCCTAAACCATGTACAATAAAACCATGGGTTGTTTAGGAGGCCTTGCACATGGTTTAAAAACCATGTGCAACACCTCCTAAACCATGTACAATAAAACCCTAGGTTGTTTAGAATGCCTTGCACATGGTTTTAAAACCATGTGCAATGCCAACATTGTTTTGCAGATAACTCAATTTTGTGTTTTTTTCTTGACCCACATATTTTTTTTACGGATAATTAAATTTTTACTTTTTTATTGTTTTGTTAGGTAGGAATATTACAACATCTTCCCCATATTAGATTGTTTTTGTGGCCGACATTTATTTTGGGCTATTAAAAAATTTATTTTTATTAAAAAAAATAACGTTACGAAAGTGATATTATTTTTTATTTTGTGTTACAAAATCTCTCCCATAATATTCACTATCACTATTATTTTTTGCCGACATGTTACAAACATTACATCACGTTACAAGATCTCTCCCATAATATTCACTATCACTATTATTTTTTGCCAACATGTTACAAACGTTACATCACGTTACAAGATCTTCCCCATAATATTCACTATCACTATTATTTTTTTCCAACATGTTACAAACGTTACATCACGTTACAAGATATCCCCCATACTGGGCTGTAGAGCGCCTCTCGGCGCAATGAAGATGTCAGAAGGTATATCTATTGTTGACCATTTAATAGAATTTAATACAATTACTAGTCACCTAAGTTCTATAAAAGTGAACTTTAATGATGAGGTTAGGGCTCTTCTAATCCTGTGCTCATTGCCAGAAAGTTGGAATGGCTTGGTCATGGATGTAAGTAACTATGTCTCTGGTTCAAACACTCTTAAATTTGATGATGTTGTTGGTGTCATTCTTAGCAAGGAATGCAAAGAAAAAGCATAGGTGAGACATCAGGTAATGCGTTGACCATGGAGAGTAAGGGAAGACAAAGGGAGAGAGGAAGGAGCCCAGGTAATCACAACAAGTCTAGAAAGGTAATATACAAGTCCATACTGGGAAAAATAGAGTGTTGGAACGGTGGTAAGAGAGGACATATAAAAAAAGATTGTAGAGCTCCAAAGAAGAAAGTAGACAAGCAGCAGGAGACTACTCTGGAAGAAAATGTAGCACGTGATGAGTTATAAGATGCTTTAATTCTTGCATTAGATAATACTAGTGACTACTGGGTAGTAGATTCAGGGGCTTCATGTCATGCTACATCACATAGGAAATTCTTTCATTATTATGTTCCAGGTGATTTTGGACATGTTTTATTATGGGATGATGAACCATGTAAAGTTGTTGGAATGGGTAAGGTATGAATTAAGTTAAATAATGGAAATGAATGGTTGCTAAAAGATGTAAGACATATTCCTTCTATGAAAAGAAATCTTATCTCAACAGGGCAGTTGGGAGATAGTGATTGTTTGTCTACATTTGGAAAAGCATGGTGGAAGGTCACTAAAGGAGCACTGGTAATATCAAAAGGAGATACAATAGGTACTTTGTATTTATGTCCTCATGATACTGATTCTTCTATATCTATAGCTTCCACAGAAACAAGTGCAACGTTGTGGCATCATAGGCTTGGACACATGAGTGAGAAGGGGATGTAGATTCTTCACTCAAGGAAATTGCTTCCAGATATGAAGCAAGTAAGTTTGGAATTCTATGAGAACTATGTTTACGGAAAACAAAAGGGAGTTAGATTTCTCAGGGTTAGGAAATATAAGAAGAGTGAAAAGTTAGAGCTTGTGCATACATATGTATGGGGATAGACTCAGGTACAATCTCTTTGTGGCTCTCGTTATTATGTTTCTTTTATTGATGATGCAACTAGAAAAGCTTGGGTTTATTGCATTATCTATAAATCTGATGTGTTTGTTACTTTTAAGAAGTAGAAAGCTTTGGTTGAGAATGAGACAGGGAAAAGGTTGAAATGTCTCAGATATGATAATGGAGGTGAATACTATAGCAATAAATTTGATAGTTATTGTTCATACCATGGGATTAATAGAGAGAAGACAGTCCCTGGCACACCGCAAGAAAATGGTTTGTCAGAAAGGATGAACAAAACGATCATGGAGCATGGAAGGTGTATGAGATTGCATGCAACATTGCCCTTACAGTTTTGGGATTATGTTGTAGATATTATTGTTTATTTAATAAACAAAGGGCCTTCAAGCGCTTTGTATGGTGGGATTCCAGAGGAGGCATGGACATTTAAAAAGGTAAACTAATCATTTCTGATAACTTTTGGTTGTGAAACATTTGTCCATATTGATAAAGAAAATAGAACAAATCTTGAGGATAAATACAAGAAATGTACCTTTATTGGATACGAGGTTGATGGTTTTGGTTATCGCTTATGGTATTATGGAAATCACAAAATCATTAGAAGTAGATATGTAGTATTCAATGAAAATGTTATGTACAAAGATCAATTGCAGAGAAATAAAGAGGAAAAGGAAAACACAGAGTACACAGTGCTTGATGAAATAAAAGAAAATGAAGTTCCAAAGGCACCATAAAATCAAGAGCAACAGTAGGTACCTCAAACTCCTATAAATATAAGAACATATACAAGGATGAGTAAACCCCCTGAACAATTATATCCTTCATTGTATTATTTATTGATGATTGATTCTAGTGAACCACAATGTTATGAAGAAGCAATGCGGGTGGAAACTAAAAAGAAGTGGCAGTAAGACATGGATGAGGAAATGGACTCATTGGTAAGAAACCAGACTTGGGATTTGGTTGAGTTTCCTGTAGAAAAAGAGCGTTACGGAATAAATGGGTTTACAGGTTGAAGGAAGAAGATGGAGGCAAGAAGCGGTACAAGGCTAGACTTGTTGTAAAGGGGTTTACACAAAAAACAGGTATAGGATTTGATGAAATATTTTCTCCTGTTGTTAGAATGACTTCAATCAGGACTATTTTAAGTCTAGTGGCAGTAGAAGATTTGCATCTTGAACAGTTAGATGTAAAAACAACCTTTCTCCATGGGGATTTGGAGGAAGAGATTTATATGAAACAACCATAGGGGTATGAGGTAAAAGGGAAGGATAATTTGGTTTGAAGGTTGAAGAAGAGCTTGTATGGCCTGAAGCAATATTCAAGGCTTGTATGGACTGAAGCAATATTCAAGGCTGTGGTATTTTAATTTGATAAGTTTATGACAGAACAGGGCTATAGTAGATAACATTTTGACCATTATGTTTATTTCAAGAGGCTAGGTAATGGAAGATACATTATATTGTTATTGTATGTGGATGACATGCTTGTTCCAGGGTCTAACATGCATGATATAAATGTGATCAAAAGGAAACTAGCTAAATCATTTGCGATGAAGGATTTGGGTGTTGCAAAGCAAATCCTTGGTGTGAGAATAACAAGAGACAGGAAAAATCACAAATTGGCATTGTATCAAGGTAAGTACATAGAAAAGGTGTTGGAGAGGTTTAGAATGAAGAATGCAAAACCAGTTAGTACACCTTTGGCCAGCCATTTCAAACTAAGTAAGGATGTGTCCCAAGACACAAGAGGAGATAGAATACATGTCCAAGGTTCCCTATTCATCAGCAGTTGGCAGCTTGATGTATGCCATGGTGTGCACAATACTAGATATCGCACATGTAGTGGGAGTTGTGAGAACGTATATGAACAATCCAAATAAAGATCATTAGACGACAGTACAGTGGATTCTTAGGTATTTGAGAGGTACCACTTCTCATGCATTATGTTTTGGAGGTTCAAAAAAATTTCTACAAGGATATGATGCATATATGGATGGTGATAAAGACAGTAGGAGGAGCACCACATGGTATGTTTTTTACTATAGGTGGAACATCAGTTAGTTGGATTTCTAAACTGCAAAAGGTTGTTGCACTTTCAACAATGGAAGAAAAGTATGTTGTTGCTGCAGAGGCTGGTAAATAAATGATTTGGTTGCAGAGGTTCATGGATGAATTGGGTAAGAAGCAGGGGAATAACAGGTTTTACAGTGATAGCCAGAGTGACATTAATCTTGCAAAGGACTCAACCTTTCATTCGATGACTAAACATATATAACTCAAGTACCATTTCATAAGAACTATTTTGGAAGATGAATTGTTAAAGTTGGAAAAGATACATACTAGCCATAATCCTATAAACATGTTGACAAAGGTAGTAAAAAGAGAGAACCTAAGTTCCTGCTCAATTTCAGTTGGACTTCAAGCATGAAGGTGAAGAAGAGAAATTTTCCAAGTCCAAGATTCAGAGCATAGTCCAACAGGTGCAGCAGCGGTGGAGTTGTTGTGATCAGTCTCCAAGTGGCATATTGTTGGTTGTGGATCCTAATCTTCTAGATTCATAGATGTTATTGTTCATTCATGTTTGTACCCCAGTTTTACTGTACACTCGTGCTAGTACGGGGGTTCCCACAAAAGAAATTTTTGGGATGTTTGTTGTCCAAAAAATTACGGGCTCATGATATTGGGTGACCCATGGTATTTTTCCCGTGGTAATTCCCCTATCAAAGTAAAGCATTGTAATACAGTTGTGCATCGTATTGTAGAATTGTAAAAACAATCTATGTGATTATGTGAGAGAGATCCTGAGAGATTGAAGAGGAAGTGCAGTGGGATTGCTGCAGGTTATATCCCTTTATTTTGATGGATGGTATGATAATAAAGGACTGGAAATTTTTGTGTGGTTGTATCCCATCTTGGGTGAACCACATTATATTTGTGTCTCTCTTGTAATGTGTTTTAATATTTGCATCTTATTTATTGTTTATTGTTTATTGTTATTTCTCTGCGATTTTATTTTTTCTAACACCTTTATGAGTCTTGTTGCTTGTTGCGGAAGGTCCATTGAAGGATTCACCAAGGTTTCACACCCTATCACTTCTTTATAAAAGAAGGGAATACAATTTAAGTGGACACAAAAACGTGAAGAAAGCTTCTACTTTTTAGGGTAGTGGAGGAGTTATTATGCAAAACAATAATGGGGTGTGTTATGAGCCAAGCTAAAATAACATGAAAAGAATTATGTTACCCATTATTTAAAGCTTGTTACCATAATGCATGCTTTGAAAATGTTGAGGCACCATTTGTTGGAAAGGAAATTTGAGCTTAGGACATACCATTGTGGTCTGAAATATTTGTTTGAACAACCAACATTAAATGCAAGGAAAGCTAGATGGTTGAAATTTTTATGTGAATTTGATTTTGAGATTAAACACATAAAGGGAAAATAAAATAAAATGGTGAATGCACTCAACTAAAAAATGCATGTGATATCCATTAGCATTTTCCAATCAAATTTTAGGCAAGAGATTGTTGACTCTGTTGTTGAATATGAGCAGTGTATGCAAATAAAAGATAAAATGCAACAAAAAAATTTGCAAAAGAGGTATGAAGCTTATCATTTGTAGGATGATGGGCTTCTTATTTATAAAAATAGAATGTATATTACTAATGTGGTAGATTTGAGGATAATTTTTATGGTTGTGTTAGCACTCAGATTTTACCCGTGGTTGTGAAAGGGTAAACCCCAAGGTAACCACAAAACCAAGATTTAGGAAAGAAAGTTGGCTTCTTCCTCTCCAGAGAGGGATCTCTCGGTATTTTTCTCTTGGGCCAGATATTTGTAAACAAAAGATAAAATTAATATTGTTGGTGGTTGAAACAAATGTACATTTGACATGGAGTCATAATGTGGAACAATATCATTAATAGTGTTGCTGCATGGGAAACTTTAACAAAGGCAAGGTAGCAATCTCATTACAGTCAAAATGATTTTTTCCACTGATTATGGAGGAAATTAGAAACATTCCATTAATGTGGGAATCTAACTGGGATGAATCCAACATTAACTTTAGATGAACAAGTTTCGTGAATGTTTGAAAGTAATAGATAGAGCATATGATTATGAAATATGCGCTATTGTAAAATAATTTAAACAGGAAAGGGAAAAAATTATGCAAGTAATAAATAGGAAACACATGCACATTAGAAAGGGAAAATATAGACTATAACAAAAACAACACATGAATCTCTAAAAAAGGCCAACTTCAACTCTGCAATTTTATTAATCTCTGGAACAAAAGTTACAATGCAAAATCTCACATGTTCCAACCCTTGTTCTATTACAAAAACTTGTTCTTATACCAAATATCGCTCTATGACCTGAATAATTAACTTAAAAATAGTAAATAACTGCCTTTTTACATTTTTCATCTATAACTCCGAAGTGATAACTTCTTTTGAAAATAAACTAAAAACTCCTGGTTAACTAATTCTTCAAAAATAGTCTTCGACGGGTCTTCAATATTTCCTCATTAGCGAAACTTGTATTTGGTATTTCCATAATTTTCCATTGTCTTCCATTGGTCGATAGTTGGCAGCTCCAAATTGGCCATCTCCTTGGCCAAACCTCTTAACTCCACATGCTCCATGTAAGAAGATTCTGGCAATTGTGCACATGTGGCTTTGAATGCAAACAGTATTTCGAAATCCTCTTATAACTTATCAATAATTATCTTTCGAGATAAGGACTGTTGCATATATTTGAATTTTCTATGGTCCAATCTGCAATTGGCCAGTCGATCATGATATTTTTTTTGAAAAAAAATGTTACCTTTCTCTTCCTAGAATAAAGGAAGTCCCTTTTTAAATATTGGAGTAAACATTTCAATAAACAATTTGACTTGATGGGTCATGATATCAAATTTTGCTTGTATTGTATCCAGATGTTGGTGCTCACTGACCACCTTCCTGGACCATGTAATGACTGGGATTATATCTTTGATGTTTGTTGTCTTTAGATCATCTTCAATCAACCCGTTCAGGAAACTAATAGTGTTATTTGCAGTATCTATTGGTTTTTTATTTAACACTTCTTTCACTGCTGCAACACTTTTCTTGGCAGATTGGACAACAATTTCCTTATCCAAAATATAATCCAAGTAAGGCCTGAGCTTAGCTGCTTCAGCTATGATCACATCCCAAATTATGTGTTTGGCTCCCTGCACAGGCAACTGTCATGTCACTTGCTTCGTTAACTTATCATTTTTATCTGACAATTCTTTACATTTGTTCTCCCAAGCTTTCCTTTCTTCTTCTCTTTTCAGGGCTATATTTTCAAGGTTCTTATTCTGGTTTTTCAAATCAATTATCTCCAAATCTCTCAGACTAACCTCAGACATAGCATTTACAACAGAATATGTATTGGTTTGTGCAGGAGGTGGAACAATCTGCATTTCAGGCTCTTTTCCCTTTTCATTTAATTCTTTTTCTAATTCTGCATGTTCCTCCTTTAAAACCTTCTTATTTTCAACCAAAAGACCCATGTCTTTTTCCCACTGCTTCTTTTCTTCAACAAACTTTAAAATATTTGCTTTACAATCATCTAATTCATCATTTAGAGTCTCCTTTTCTTTCTCCATCTCAGTAAGTTATGTAGCTTGTATGAGCTAGGTAGCTGGAATTTTCAATTTCGTTTTAAGGAGTTGAATAGTGTTTTCTTTCTCATTTAGCAGCTTGTGAATTGTTTCTCCTTTATCAGCTTCATTATCAACAACCAATAAATCACCTTGAAGCTTCTTGATTTGCTATTGATGACCCTTATTTTCAACCCTCTCTTGTCTCATCTGGTTTTCAACTTTACTCTTGGAATATTGCAGTCTAGACACCTTCAAAGTGGCCTTGAGTAGGTCACTATAGATCACTTCTCCAGTTTGTTTGTGACGATGAATCATATCAGGTATAGGAATGTTTTCTAGACTCATCCTCATCTCAACAACTTTGTTTTTAGTGGCTATGTCTAAGTTTAGAGTATTTTGAACATGATCTCTGATAGTAACCAAATCCACATCCTTGTTGGAGATCTTTCTAACATAAGCATACAACTTAAGGGATTCATCTGTTGATACCTCTTTATCCTCCCTATATTTATCAAATAGCTCAGCCCTGGTCTTGAATTGAGAAGTAGAGTCCTTGGGTGTCTCTAAGAAGGTGTATTCCTTGATTTCATAGGTTGGTCCTTTGACTTTCATTTGCTTTTTCTTACCTTTTCCTTCTGTTACCTGTACTATCTGGCCTACCTCCTCAATCTTCTATTTCTTTGGAATTTTAGTAGTGTCCTCTTCTTCTGTTTCCATAGCATAAGAGAAGTATCTTTTTTTGGTCCTCCCAGAGTGACTTTCTATGGGTGTAATCTTCTCGGGTGTTGGAACAACAGTTGAAGGGTCTGGCTGTGTAGAACTAGCATCCTTCATTGGAGAACTGGAATCTTATTGCATACCATACCCATTCTGTGTCTCCTAAGGATAATCCATCCAATTGGCACTCTCAGCCAAGCCTGCAACTTCTTGATGCTCAAAGGGTTATTTTTATTAACTTGTCTTCTTATTGATATGATATGGTGAGGATCATAGATGACAGCTGCAACAGTTTGAAACCTCATCTCCTTCAGCAAATCTTCCACAACATGTACATCAACTTTACTTTTTATGATGAATCAGCCAACTACCCATGGAAACTTGATCTCAAATGTCTTCTTGAAATTGATAAAGTGCTCATTCTCAACAATGAGATTATTTTTTATCAATTCTAAGGCAAATACCATGGGAGTTAAGAAAGCTGGTAAAATGTATGGTTGATGGACAAATCCATAAACTTTGATTGCATTACCCTCTTCCATTAAGAACCAATCTCCAATTCTCTTCTCAAGTGAAAACTACAACATTTCCTTCATAAGAGGTAGTACTCTAGGCAAATTCTGTTGGAAAAACACTTTATATACCTCAAACATCATAAAGTTCATATATTTACCAAAATTCCTGCTCATTTCATCAATGAGAACCATCTTTGGGAATTGTAGGTTCTCCTCATTAAAGAATAAGAACATTTTATTGAAATAGGACTGGAATCTAAAAATCGAGTATTGTGGAAGTTCATTAGTTTTCAGTCGATACTCTCAGCTAAGAACCCATCAAATTTAAGGCAGCGGGACAAACTTCACTCAATAGACTCAACTTGACAAGTACTGAATCTGAAAAACATACCCATTAGGGACTCAATAACATACCTGTGAGTGTCTAGACTTAGAAACTGACTCATCGGGGAAATGACATACTTAGTTTCATCAATAAACAAAATCGAAGCAACAGGAAAAGATTGGTTTTGCAAGGATATATCCGGATTGAAACAAGTATGGAAAAAGGTTTGTTTTTTCCCAACAGTGGATTCTCTGAATACTTGAATTAAACTTTCTTCATTAAACTCTTTAGACAATTGGGTGAACTCAGCAGTAACAAAAAATGTATCTCAGATGACAAGTGGACTCACAGGACAAATAATTTTATACTTAGCCACGTCCATAATCACCCTCTCAAAAGAGGAATAATTACAAGTGCACCAATCAATAAATTCTGGGATGTTTAGGGTTTGCTCAGACCTGAAAAAATTGAAAATGAGACCGAAAAACTCCATGGACATTTGTTTCTTGTTATTTGAGGTCTTTTAACTTGTTTTCAACAGGTCTACTGAACTAATGGACAGAATAGTATCAAAAATTTCACAATCCTTGTCTTCAAAAAATTCCTCTATTTTCTGATACTCCAATGCCTAAGCCTCCATTCCCTCTACATTGTCCATGTTAAATAGTTTTTGGTAATATGAAAATGGCCTACCTGGTTACTTGACAAGTGGACAAAATATATGTTTGAGTTGGCTTCTTTCACACAGTCATGAGCTCTCTCTTTCCAACCCATATACAGACAAATAACCCCTATCCATGTGCTTTTGATTTTATATTACTTTATTCTCTTATTGGCCATGCATCTTATTCATTCAAATTCCTTCATGTTCGTAGATCTAGTGTCCTTCATTCTGAGTCATTGATCTTGATCATAGTTTAGCCATGTACTTCCCATTCTCACTATATCATCCATCCTTATATCTCCTGTAACTTCCAGCAGTGGAACTGATTTCAACCATATATCTACTTCTGATTTAGTCACCATCATAGATATTTTCCTTGATTTAACATTACAATGTTTTCCTAATAGCTGAACTGCACCTTACTTGAGCGGATTAATATCCAACCATTGGTATTATCCTTTGAAACTATATGCCATCGATTAATTTCCCATGTTAATACTCCTCTCAGATTTTGCTTTGTAAAGATCATGCATCTTCTCCCAGTGGAGTGATTCTCCATCGTAGATATGAACCTTCATCAATCTCAACCCTTCATTTTTGCTCCGCTTTAATCAATTTCGTTGAGGCTTCCTTCGATTTTTTCTGTGCATGTTGATTCAACGGAATCATCCTGGACTGTAGATCTCAACCTTATTAAATATGCACCATTAATTATGCAAACCCCTTAACCAATTCCGCTAGCTCACAAATATTCTTTACACGTGCATCTTTTACCAGCAGAATGAATATTGGTCCTTGATCTTGATCGGGCTTCCATATCGACCGTTAAAACAGGTGTCATGTACCACATTCCTCTGATTTGAATTTTTTTTTCCTCCGTGCAGTTTCACCTAGCAGAATGAATGCCAACCATTGATTATTTCTCCATGAAGATCTTCATCATTGATTTGTGTTGAATATATAAAAAAATTGTTGATTGAAAAAGTTAATCCCTTCGTGCATGTTCCATCGGCGGAATCTCCCCTGGTCGTAGATCTGTTTCCCCACTTCATCGAACCGTTGATCTATGTTGCACTTTAACCCATTCCGCTAGCGACCGATTTTATTCCTTCCTTGCATCTTTTCCAAAGGATTCATCCACAGTCGTAGATCCTCTTTACTACAGATCTACACCGTTACATCTTTCCATGATATAACATAGGGGCAGACTTTTCATACGAAACTTATTTCTAAGGCTAAGTTAGGATTTTCTTCGATTATATGATTTCAACTTAGAAATAAGCCCCTTCTACATACCTTTGCGCCATATGATAGAAAAAAAATAGTTCTTACCTTATATCTTGTTAGGCTTTCCCCCCTTCCAACTGCTAACCAAAAATGGTGCTAAGAAGTTGACATCTAGAAAATGTCATATTCTAGTCACCTAGGGTACCAGAAAACAATTTCTACAACAAGGACGCAATATTTTTGGTCAGGATGAAGAAAGACATTGTTGATTATATTTCCAGAGGCATGAAATGCCGACAAGTGAAGGATGAACATCTACACCCGACATATTTATTGTAGTCATATCCAATTCCAAAATGGAAATGGGAAGTGGTGACTATGAATTTTATTACCGGATTTCCAACTACTTCAAGAAAGCATGATGCCATCATGGTTGTCGTAGATAAATTGTCTAAGACAACACATTTTATTCTAGTTAAATCTACTTACACAGCTGATGAGATAACAAGAATATTAATGAATGAAATATTCAAATTGCATGGATTACCCAACGCAATTGTATCCTATTGTGATACAAAATTGACCTCTAACTTTTGAAAAAATATTTTTGCAAATTTGGTTACACAACTGAACTTTACTACTGCTTACCATCCACAAACAAATGGATAATAAGAAAGAGTAAATCAAGCCATTGAAGACATGATTCACATGTATGTAATGAACAATCCATCAAAGTGGGAAGATTATATACACTTGGTAGAGTTTGAATACAACAATGGGCAACAAACAAAATTGCAAATGAATACATTCGAAGCTTTGTATGGTAGAAGTGTAGGACACTAGTGACTTGGGATAATCTAGTGAGCATAATTGTGCTTGGTCATGAAATGCTTAAGGAAATGGACAATAGATTAGATTAAGCGGAATTTAAAGGCACCCCATGATAGACAAAAAAGCTATGCAGATAAAAATTGAGTGCATAGGGAATTCAATGTTGGGGATCATGTTTACCTCCAAGTAAGGGTAAGGAAGCATTCCTTGAATCTTGGAACTTGTGCCAAGCTATAACTAAGATAATGTAGGCAATTTAAAGTTCTTGAGAGGATAGGGCTAGTTGCACATTGCTTTCTAACACTAAAGCTCATAATGTTTTTCATGTTTCTTTGCATAACAAATATGAACATGATCCCAACCATGTGATTGATTGGGATGTGATCCAGGTGGAACCCAAGGGAGAGTTCCAAACAAAGCCACTATGCATCATTAACAAGAAGGTAATATTGCTCTAGAACCAAGCCATCAGACAATTAAAGGTGCATTGGAAACACTTTGGTCACGATGAGGCTACATGGGAGTTGGAGGATGTGATGAGACACGCATATCCATTTTTATATGATTTTGAGCAAACATTGAGAACAGTTTAATTCCAAGGGGGAGGGGATTATAATACCCCCAGTTTTGACTTGGAATGTATTAAATAAAAATTATGTAAATGATGTAAATATGTTAGTATGGATTCCTAGTACGGAGCTCAAGGAAAAGGCCCAACCAGTGAATGGTTAGGCATGTATAATGTAAATATTTCTATATTGACCATGTGGTTGTCTTGCCACGCTAACTCAAAATCTATGTAAATATTATGTTGGAAAATTAATAAAATGATCCATGATGGATGTGTAAAGAACACTAAACGGGCTATGATTCTACTCGAGGGGAAGAGGAAAGTGGGCCTATGGGAAATTAAGTCCTATATTTCCAAGTGGATATGATTCCTCTAGAACTCAACCAATTGCTTCCATGTGACTTAAATGAGCCAATTACTTCCTTTTTACTATTAAATCCAATCATTTAATATATGTGAGAGGTTATTGGGAAAATTCATCTCATGTAGTTAAGGAATCTTGGGGTGAATATACTTTTATGATTGTTGTAAGAGACATTTCTTCTATTGTCAGTAGTTAAGTCAATTGTATTTTAACCATTATCTCATATCCTTGCCAGTATACCATTCATTCTCATGCATATTTTTACACTGTAGAGTTTTTCTCTTATTGTTCATTCCATTTCTATTACCATTATGAGACTATCCATTAAAAAAAATTTGAAAGAGAATTGTAGATTTTATAGAAAATAAAATGGTTGCAAGTGGGCATGGAGGTTGGAAAGGTTAGTAGCCTTTACCCATTAGGTTTTTCTACTTCTACATGCTTGAGAAGACATTGATTAAGGTTACAGGAGGTTCTCCAACAACATACAACATACTGGAATCTTTATGCACACGCTAGTAAGCAGTGTAGGGGTTGGAATTACTGAGTGAACTACGGAGTAGTGAAGGGAAATTTATTCCTTGTGTTATGTGGGGCATTCGAGAATGGTGCCATGGCTGTGATAACTCAGTGAGAATCCTATAAATGTTCATAGGTGAGTAGTTTGGATAAGCATGAAATAAAATGGGTTGTGAGCTGAGAGAGAGAAGATTATAGGTGTTTCCTTCATTCTTGTGGCCTCATATCCCAAATCGAGGTGGTATCTGCAGTTTACCTATGGTTGGGTGGAAAATCACTCTTACGCAACGAGTTGCTTGGATCTTCTTTGTTAGAAGATAAGTATTCTCTTGTATAAGAATGTGGAATTATTTTATTTTGTTACTATGATATATATGTTTATTTATGCATGATGTATGTGTGGATAGAGTTTTATTTCAGTTATGTTTTAGATTTATGCGTTTGCACATACATTTATTATTTATGAATTCATATTATCACTCATGAAGTGAAATTTATAAGCTTGAAATTTGTAAATACATTCTCTTGTGGTCAGAAAGATGGATGGGGACATGACAGTTTTTCATAGTACTAGAATATTTTGCTCAATGTAGATGGTAAGCATTAGATATTATAAGCTAGACATGGGTATGCGATTGAATATTATATTGTTTAACCATTATAATCTTTCGATCTTAATGGGCATTATTATGTAAGTGGGTTTTCTCCCAATATGCAAGTTCCTACTCTATTTTGTGTCATATTTTATGGTTTGGCATTATTGTTATTCTCTATTTTATGTAGTTTCACTTTCTACATGAGTTATATATGAGTATGTTCAAGTTTATTCTAAATTGGGTCATTTTAATCTAAATTCTCTATTTTATGTAGTTTCACTTTCTACATGAGTTATATATGAGTATGTTCAAGTTTAATCTAAATTGGGTCATTTTAGATATATAAATTAAGCAAAAATAACTTAATTTCACTACTAGAGTTCAACCTTTTATGTAGAGTTGATAAATCTACATTGGACATTTCCATATATAAATAACATGTGGGAAACAACAACTAGCATTTTAAAGTCATTTCCTCTAACAAATAGATCGTGCCTTGTGTTTGAGGGGCATTATGAATGAACTAATGGATATTATGTTGTTTTGATGAGTTGTTTAAGCTTTGAGTTTATTTATGACTATGGTCTAGACTCACCTATAATGAGTCACATGGGAGTATTAAGAATGCGTACTTGGTTTCTTAACTATACAACCAACAATAGGTTGTTAGTACAAGAGGGACAAAATATTTTGCATACAAAAGGATCAGTTAGAGTGAACACATGGAATATGGCTACATTGAACACTAAAGAGTAATTGCAGGCCAATATTATCAGATTGGACATAGTTTGTGTCCCTTCCAAAGTCCATTTGGAAATTGTCTAACTAAGGTTCTTTGTAGGGTCAACAAACAATGATGTTTACATGGAAGACATGAAACTAGAAGGATAATGATGATGTCCATGAAGAAGATCCAATGGGAAGTGGAGTAATCATGCCTTTGATAAAGGAGCCAAGTGCGAGAAAAAAAAACAAGAGTAAGAAGCATCCAAAAATAGTATTGGATGTTACACTACCCTTTAACAGTCAAGGTATAATTCTGGTGACAAATCTTGAGGAATGAAAAATACATCAGTTGAGGATCAAGAAAGACAAACATGATTAGAAGAGCTAAGGTAGTATGATATTTATCGAGGCAACGCAGTGACAACTCGACAAGAACAAATAAATGTGACTCACCAAGGTCACCATTGTGACACAATGACGATTTGAATCACAATTCTCTAGTTGGAGGAGTTCATGAAGAATTTGAGAGGTGATTCAATGAAAGGCATTATCATAACTAGTATTGGAGAAAATAGTGCCAATCATGATGTCATGTGTGTGCACTATTGGGGCATGCCACACTAAGGGTACAACCACTAGGACATGTGGCAAGTAGATGCAAATTACATTATATGTGGTGATACACCCCACAAAACATGTTCATTACTTTTGATCATTGTTGACGACACTACATAAGGTGAACACCCATGACAAAAGAAATTAAGTAATTTATGGTGGTAGGGAAATCTGAATAGGTGTTGTATGAGGACACTATCCCAATTGTAAAAAAATATCGACCAAGAAATAGGGGTTGAATGGAACCAACTTTACTATGTGTGTACACTTGCAAGTTTGATGAACTATAATAGATACAGATAAAGTCCAAGAAGAAAGTGATGCTAGAAGGCTGGGAAGAGGACATTGGCATAATTCATGGGTGGGCATGAAATTGTATAGGGGGGCTCCAAGGAGTAACCAAAAACACATGGAAGGTGAACAAAAGTCGAAGACTTTGAAGGAAAATGCTCCAATGGATAATTTTGGATAGTATTATTGCATCGAAATTGGGATTGGAGAGAAGGCATGGTTTTGGTGGGGAGGATCTCCAAGTTTTGTTGGTACAAGACTTATAAGGTGATAGGACACAAACAACAAATTAGTTTACAATGAGGTGAAAAATTATTCAAAGCAAACTACTTTTGAGTAGTTGGTCAAGTACATAGTAGTGTGGACATAGAGGGAAATTTATCAGGTGGACAATAAACTACCCAAGATGATATTGACTAGCATACATAAGATGAATGAAAAGGAAGAAATAAAGACAATTCAAGTACACTCAACTTGAAGAATTTCACACATAGTGAGCACATGTAGTACTTATATTGAATTTCAAGGATGGAATTTAACAAGTAATATCAATATGGTGTATCCAAGAGGTCGTAGACACTTCACGGGTTGTATGAATGGTGGGTGGGATGTAGATCCCTATACAAGGTCATATCTTGTCCATGTAACCTTGTTATGAGTACCTCTAATGACTAAATTGACTTGGCAAATAGATGTCCACGTGACGTGTTGTACATTGATTAATGAGTTGGTGTGTCTAGGTGGATGTAGCCTTTATGAATACGGGCATGGTGGACATTTATTATAAATTAAACTCTATGAGTTTAGGTAAACGTGTTTGCACGGGTCTAACCTTTAAGGAATATGTCATAGGGATATTTAAGAAAGTCAACAATGTAAATGGTGATGAGCATGATGGTTATAAGTGTAAAGGTAGTTGTGTCCCCTATTGGGTATTGATAAGTTGACCTTGAATCGTTCTTAAGGTTGTCATGTTTATAGGGAGATGCTTGTTAAAGAAGAGAATGGATCAATCATGTTTCCACATGATCTTGGGACACTGATTGATCAATGAGTAGTGCAAACAATGAGGATTGTTACTCTGTAGAGTATGGGTTGTTGGTCACTATGTTGGAGTATGTTGCTCATAATGGAGAATAAGCATTAGAAGATGCAAGTTTGACATGGGCATGAATTGAGCATTGTACTAGTTGAACCATAGTAATAATTCCATCTTAATGGACATTGTTGTTTAAGTGAGTTTTCTCCCTATACCTAGGTTCCCACTATATATTTAGTGTTTGCATTTATGGTTTGATATTATTGTTATTTGTATTCTTGTTGTTTCAGTTTCTTCAATATTTATTTATTCATGTGTCCAAGTTTAAGTTAAATCTAGGTCATTGTCCTAGCTTTCACAGTGACTCAGATATATAATCTTAAGTAGAAAGGGCCTACTTGGACTGCTAGATTCCCACTTGTTGTGACAAGTTGAGTAATCTACATTAGGAAATCAAATATAGAACCAATATGTGGGAAACAAACACGAACATTTGAAAGACATTTCAATGGACAAACATAATGAGTTCTAAAATATGCAATATAACTAATATGCAACTACCTAATAACATATGTAATGTTAGAAAAAATGTGTTAAATGTGTTGAAGTGGACATGTGCCTAGCTCAACTTATCAAAGTAATATCTTTTCAACTATAGCTTGGAATGAGCTATACAACATGAAGGGGAAAAAAAGAAACAAGATAAAACATACTTAAAAGGATACAACCCGATCACAAACAGGACACCAAAAAAAGAAAAAAATAGACACATGAGACTAAGGATAAGAAATTATGCCCAAGATGGAAAAAATAGATGATGTAAACATGACACAAAAGGATGAAAAGGACCAAAAAAAAAACTCAACAAAAGTGCATAGCAAGATGTGAATGAAACATTAAATAGCCGCAAGATCTGGAAAAAATGGATGCACAAGCAAAAAAAAAGGATGCCAAAGGGACTATTGTGCATCTCATTTTCCAATTTGCATGAAAGATGAAAAAAGGACATTACAATCTACCTAATTATAGTAGTGAGTTACATTATTTGCACTTCTTTTATCTCAAATTTTCTATCTTCTAAGAGATAGTGATTTTTGTCTCTTCTTGTTCACTCCCTTTATCGTATTTCAACTTTGAATTTTCCAATGAGTCTTCCTATCTTGTGTTACTTTCTTTGCCTTGATACAAAATGGTGAACTTGTTGTTATATTATAGGTTTAGAGCTTATTTTTTAGGAATATATTATGGATGTTTTGTTTCCACCTTTTAGAATCGTGACTTGTTATTTCCTCCTCTTCATTGCTCCATGATTTTTAAGTTTGAGGGGATTTTTTGGGTGGTCATTTGAAAACGGATTGTACTTATGGAATCAATTGAATTTAAAGGGAATTTGTTGATATTCAAATTAATGTAGTTGGATCCATCTCCCCACCTACAACTCATATTTTTTTAGTAAACATTTTTACATGTTTACGCTCCAAACACATTATAACACAAGCATAGATTTATCCTTTTCATTTTGTTTTGTTGACGAATTTTGCTAGTTTGTTTCTTATTTCTTCCATTGGTTTCTTGTCCCAAAATACCAGAGTGAAGAAAAATCACCAAAGCACATAATAATGGTTGTGGATATTTCTTCCTTCAAACTGAAGTTCAAGGGAATGCACATTTTCTCCCTCCGTCTCCAACCTCATATTATGAGGGTGGTGATGGATATGAGAAGTGCATTTCAAGGGAATACCTTCTCTTTATAACTCATTAGATCTAAGAAACCAATGCCTCTTTTTAAGATATTATCTTATCCTCTTTTAATTCAAATACAAACTAGAAAAAACCCTTACCAAATTTTTCTATTCTCAAAATACTTTGCCTCATATATTACGATGGTGGTGATGTGTAGGAGAAGGTGTGCACTTCAAAGGCATACTTTCTCTTGAAAAACCATTGGCTCTAATAAAGGGCCTCTTTTGAAGAACTATCTCTATAATCTTTTCCAAAGTGTTATATTTCAAAATACTTTGCTTTAGAGGAAATCAATGCTAATTGAGACAACCTTCCAATGTCCTAGTCCTTAGCCAAGATATGTTGAATTCCCTAATTTGGTCATTACCCACATATAAAAAGTTATGTTGATTGCTGCCCCAAATTTAGGTAAAAGTAACAATACTACTTCACATCTTTGCACCGAGGAGTTTTGTTTACTATTACGCTTTGCTTCATTTACAATATTTTGCTAATACTTTGAAAGTAGCAACAACTTACAAAAATGAATGAGAACAAGAGTGAGCACTCCCTCCTCCAATAAACATGTGAAATTATGACTAAAAAATCCTTAACTTGATCAAATGCATTATCCTTGCAATTCAATGTTTATTTTTTTATAAACTTAAATTCATAAAGGATTTATGGAGAACAAGGGGGTTAGTGTGGATTTGTAATATGTAATTGTTAATAACCAAATTTCACTCACCTACCTTGTCATGAGTTTCATCAAAGTATCAACCCCACATCCATCTCATTTCATCCATATGACTTGAGCAAAAAGACCAAAAACCTAAATCCAACTCAAAATTTGACCATATCAAGCAAGTTGTAACTTTTCCTTCGAAAGGTGTGACCTAGGTTGCACCTTTTTCCCAAAAACCAACGACATGGTCCAAAAGTACATTTTTTTTCGATTCGCATTCATTTTTATGAAGTTACCTAAAGTAAGTAGTTGCTGAAACTAGGAAAATACGATTGACAAGATTGAAACTAACTACTAATTTGGTATTTCAAACCCTAGCCTCTCCACTAAGTCATCAATGGAATGAATAGTATCCACATTGGAATCAGATCTCATTTTTTACCATTATTTTTCCTATAAAAGAAATCCTCATGGTCACCATTTCTATATATCCATAATCATATTCTCTAAGCACCATTGTGTTGTTGAATTCCAATAGAAATCGCAATATGGGCCATGCCATCCTTTCTACTTTCACCATTGAGGGACCTTCTATTAATCACTCGGTTTGAGATTCGGGTAAAAAGGATATCGATGAACCTTCCCTTGTATCAGTTGCATAGGCCCTATATCATCCATAACCTATACCAAGGTGAGATTGTAACATCATATTCTTTGTGTAATAATAAAAAATATCGTTCTTTTACATGACATTGCATTTATCTTTTATGGGTAGTTTTGGAATGAATGTTGCATGCATGTTTCAGAATTGATTCCTTTGATTTAGCTCAATTCATCTTAGTTTCCTTTCCATATAATATACTACTAAGGATTGCACAACCCCTTAATAGGTGTATTTTGCATTTGTATGTGAGCAATTCTACATAATAGATTGTGTGAACATAGTGTGGATGAATTTACGTTTCATCCTTGTTTGTGTTCCATGCCATTGTTACCGACCTCATCCTTAGGTGATTAAGGTCGTATTTTGTTGTGTTTGCTTGATTCTAGTTGTCATCTAATTGTTGGTAGGTATTTCAGGAAAAAACCCTCTGATTTTCACCACAATCATGGGTTGTTTCCTCTCCTCACCCCACCCCCCGCCCCCCAATTTTGGGACCAAAACGTGATTTTCAACCAAATAGTTGTGGCCTTAGTTGCAACTTTTCCTTCAAAAAGTGTGACCTACCTGAAAAACTTAGTTTTTTACCAAATCAAGTTGGTTCCACTTTTGCTCTTTTTTCGGTTTGGTTCAGATTTCTATTCGGACTTTCATTGAGTTTTGTTTTTAAGTTTATGGCCTATTATTTGTTGTATTAGTTGGTTTTCATTTCCTTATTGAGGATGTAAGTGGATAAAGGATTGAAAATTCCAAGTATCTAATGCCTTTAAGGTTCTACTTTGGATTATTTTTCAGCTTTCATTTCAATTTCAACAAGTCAATATTTTAATCAAGTTTAGTTGATTGTGTGGATTTGCTTAAAATGGTTTTGCAGTGTTGGTTGACAGTCATGTTTTCTCTTCCTTCCAAATTCATTACTAGTTTGTTAGTCATTTTTCATGTGTGCTTGAGATAGTAGTTTGCTTATTAGTATTGATTCATTACTTTATAGAGAAAACATATATTTTGTTTCAATACATAACAGCGTTGGTCTCTAGTATTGAATATTATTTGTCTTTATTTACACTACTTTTATCTACAACCATTTACAATTTCTTGAAATCTCATTTACTTGTTGTACACACCACTTTTCTACACACCCTCACACCTTTAATCAACCATCACTTAGTTCATGTCTCCATGTGCAACCTAAAAGTGGCCCTTAATCTAACACATTAAATTCATCACTTAAAAGCCAAAATAACATTATAATTAGCTTAGGACTTTGGGGATAAGCATCGAAATGAATCGCCTTGCTCAATATAAATCTTAGACGTAGTGGTTTTCTTTTAGAGAGATAAAATCCTTTTGTAATAGACATGCTCAAGACTAGTCTATCAACGGCCCCCTCCTTTTATGATGCTACATGGCATAACTAGGAACAAATATTTGATTAGGACACCTTATCCTTTAAGTACCGAAGATCCCTTGGATTGTGGATTTCAACAAAAGGTACAAGAAACCTATTGGGTGTGTTTGTGAAGAAGGTAACCTACTTACAATTATATTAGGAGTCTTACCTAAAGGTGTCTCTCATAGTTGGGAAGGAACCTGGGGTAGATAGTAGTAGGATGACTAGAATTGCACCCAGTATAATGCTCTATGATTGTCCCATTCACAACTTCACTCAGTTACTTCATGGAGTGAGAACCCATCTGATTTAGTATTTAGAAGGCCCTTGTTCAACTTTCTACTTATTTCTCAGTAGTGGATTTTATTGCTCTATTTTGAGGAAGATTTTAGAAAGTTTTATTTTTCACACCATTGCTTTTTGGTCTCCTCTTAAGGCTAGTGATTCTTTTCTTTTCTAGGTTGTTCATTTCATTTATATTAATTATTTACTTAGATTATATCACCTTTTATATCCACTATACACTTGATATTTGATTTAGAATCTTGTTTAGAGTTGGTATTGTTGATTTAAACATTTCCTTAATTAGTCTTATTTTAGAGCTATCTTGTTGGTTTAGTGGTCTTATTTGTTGTAACATGGAGAAAACAACAAAAGAGAAAATAGTTTCCAAGAGAGTAGTGGTGGTGTCTAAAGACACTATTACAACACTTAATCACAATGAGAACGCTCCATAAGAGCACAAATGATCTGATGATGATCCAGGCGCATGGACCAATTTTTCCAGTCATATTTTTGGAGATTTAAAACATATGTTTTGTTTTAAAGAGCAATGTTGAATTTAGGTTTTGTTGTAATAATTTAAGGAGAATTAAATATATATATATATATATAGAGAGAGAGAGAGAGAGAGAGAGAGAGAGAGATATATATATATATATATATATATATATCTTAGTTAAGTGGTAGTTAGTAGTTTGAGTCATATGCAATTAATAGTTAAGTAACTAGAGTCAATTAGGTTTTCAGTTATCTAATAGTAGTAATAAAAGATCAAATGTAACGTCCCCGACCCTCCGACCGGTGAAGAGGACGCTACCATGGAGTTAACCATCCGGGCTACCAGCCCCATGAACATGTGCATTCATGAAAATTGCTGAAATGAAATGCTTGAACTAAAACATGCATATATAGTATTTATCATACACAGCGGAAGTAAAATACATTCAACAAGCATTCAACATGTTCATCATGATCATTAACAGTAAATAGGATTGCAGAAGTAAAATAGACAAGATTACTTATCTTTATAAATAAATCGTTCTGCAACCAGCTATGTCGCTGCAACGTTCCACCCAACCATAGGCTAGCATGCTCTTAAATCTCTCAGCAATGCTGCCACCCCCGAGCCGAGTAGTGGTGGTGTCTAAAGACACTATTACAACACTTAATCACAATGAGAACGCTCCATAAGAGCACAAATGATCTGATGATGATGCAGGCGCATGGACCAATTTTTCCACTCATATTTTTGGAGATTTAAAACATATGTTTTGTTTTAAAGAGCAATGTTGAATTTAGGTTTTGTTGTAATAATTTAAGGAGAATTAAATATATATATATATATATATATATATATCTTAGTTAAGTGGTAGTTAGTAGTTTGAGTCATATGCAATTAATAGTTAAGTAACTAGAGTCAATTAGATTTTCAGTTATCTAATAGTAGTAATAAAAGATCAAATGTAACGTCCCCGACCCTCCGACCGGCGAAGAGGACGCTACCATGGAGTTAACCATCCGGGCTACCAGCCCCATGAACATGTGCATTCATGAAAATTGCTGAAATAAAATGCTTGAACTAAAACATGCATATATAGTATTTATCATACACAGCGGAAGTAAAATACATTCAACAAGCATTCAACATGTTCATCATGATCATTAACAGTAAATAGGATTGCAGAAGTAAAATAAACAAGATTACTTATCTTTATAAATAAATCATTCCGCAACCAGCTATGTCGCTACAACGTTCCACCCAACCATAGGCTAGCATGCTCTTAAGTCTCTCAGCAATGCTGCCACCCCCCAGCTGAGCATGACTCCACAAGGAATAAGGAACTAACAGGCTTACACATAGCAAAAAGGGTAACACACAGTTCAGCCAAGCCAATACGGTTGGTTTTATCAGGCGAACAACAGATCAGCCAAGCCAACAGAGTTGGGTTTATCAGGCCATCCAGGAGCTGGGAAAGGCTAATGCTAAGCTGGTGAGCTCATTGAAGAGCTGCAGACACCAACACCAGAGCCATCCTAGATTCTAGAACACCCACACACACCCAACATAAGGAAGTCATCCCCTTCTCTGCAACGCAGTCCCTCAGACCCTGATCTTCCCTCCAGTGCTCTTCAGGAGTTATGGAGAAGAAATCCAACTCAATAGCTCTATCCATGTGGTTCTCAACCCACCAGGTTCGTCAAGCATCTCAAGCCATCATTCACCAACCCAAAACTAGTCCAGGGACAAATATGATGAACCCACAGCGATCCAACCTTCAATACTATCACTAGGAAACTTACATAGATCGGAAAATCATCCAAAATCACGGCTAACATACACAGTTTAACGCAGATTCACCGAAAGAATCACCCCAATCCCATCAATTCATGGAAAATCAATTCCAATAGTTTCCACTGCGATCCGAATGGTGAACGAAAACATTACACAGTCCAATGCGTGGAGGCAAAAATCGGTTCTCTGTGTGGATGGAAGAGAAACGAATTGCAGACCGACAATCAGCGAGATAGAGAGAGCGAACCCCCTGCAATGGTTGGTAAAAAAAATTTATTTTCCCTCCTGCATGAGGAAGATGAACAGCTAAGAACCAAGGGAGTGGGAAGAAACGATTCCCACATCGTGGAGAGGAGAGCAAGCGTGGCATGGCAACGGTCTTCTTGCCAGCCAATCGCTGCCTCAACCAACAAAAATAAATAATAATAAAAAACAAAAATAACCAAGGGAGGTGGTGACACATAATTTTCTCCCGTGACTCCACGTTCCACATTCACATCCCCCCCCCTTCCTTATCCTTTGGAATCATGCCCCTTCTCAATTTAGTTGCCACGAACATAGTTGGTTGAGTTGTTTTAATTAAAAAGCGTGTATACATGATGCCGTAATTAAATATATGCCGCATGTCCCGATATACCATCGGCGACCATTCCTAATCAAAACACATCATAACCAAATCTTATGGTGGGGCCTTGGCCTTGAGCTCCGCACCAAGATTATTTACAACATAAGTATCTTATTTATTTTAATGCAAGCGGGGATTAAAACCGGGGTATTACATCAAAACTCAAGCATTTGGAGGATTGGATTGAAGATAGTGATGATTGAATGCAATGATGAAATATTGTGAGAAAAAACTTTGTGTATTCATTCCCCACATTTGAAACTCATATGCATTTGATTCATGAATGCATGCTCTGTTTTATACTCTTGGATTTAAATGGTTGTTTTTAGTGGATACGTTATTTTCCTTATCACTGGAGTTTGGAAAGCATGCCAATATTTGCAAACATTCTACATACATATTTGATTTTACTTTTTAACTGATTCAGTTTTGAATGAAATCTTTATTAAAATACTGCTATGGAATAGCATTTCCTGAAATTATTGGGCAGGAGCGAGAATTTGAAGGTTTAATACTTTAAAGGTGGAGTTAGAATAAATAGAATGCATTCACATCAACTGAAGAAGGAAAATTGGAATTTTGCAGTCAAATTTGGAGTTAAACGCAGTCATGCAGTAACATGACTTGGTCTTGCAGCAACAGGAACTAGTCCTGCAGCAACATGAGCTAGTCCTCCAGTAATGCGATTTGTCCTATAGTAATTGAACCTGCAGCATAGCATTTTCCTGTAGCGTTTTGATTTTTCTGCATATTCATGCACTTCTTTTGTGCATCTAAATATTCATATAGAATGCCCAAAGGTTTGAAATTATGCTCCTTCATGTATACATTATTAACCGTAAGTTCCAGATCTAAACCTCAGAATTAGAATTTGTAAAGAAAATATGGGTGTAAACATAGAGTTTTATTTTGAGGGTTGTTTAAATGTTGTGAAGCATATTTAAACCTGTAGAAGCCTTCTGAAAATATTGAACAAAATTTCCCAGTTCAATAGTGACTGATTCCTCTCGAGAATTGAATTTGCACGAATACTAGCTTTATCTTCATTTCTCCTGCACCATTAGTGGCATCAGAGCAGATTTTAGTGATAGTAAAATTGTCACCACAACGATTTGTTGTGCCAAGATATGGCCTTCAAGATCAAAAGAGGTCAAGGAAAACAAGGAAGAGGTCGTTGACATGTTGCCAATGCGGAAGTGATGGAAGAAGTGAGAATTCTATGGGAAATACTGGAAGCTATGGAAGTAGCCAGACATCGAGATCCTAATGTTGAGGATATCATTGAACCAGACGAGTAATTTTATGAATAAGGAGAAAGAATAGAGGAAACTGTAGAAATGGCAGTTCTTCAATCTATTTTATGCTCTAATTCAAAACCAAAAGTTGAGATATTGACATATGATGGGAGTTTGGAGCCAAAAGAACTCATAGATTATATAACTATTTTAAATAAGTATTTTGATTATGAAGAGGTGAGTGCAGATAAGCAAGTAAAATTCATTGCTACAAACCTGAGAGGTCATGCGACTTTATGGTGGGATGGTGTGCAGGAGGAAAGCAGGTGTAATAATAAATCCAAGATTAAAAGTTGGAGTTGAATGGTGATCAAGTTAAAAGGTAAGTTCTTAACCAAGGACTATGAATTGATTTTATTCAGAAACATGTAAAATTTGAGACAAAAATTAATGATTGTGAAAAAATATACATAGGAATTTTATAAGATACATATCAGAGCATGGTACATAGAAGACACTACTGAAAGGGTTTCCAAGCATGTCAATGGACTGAGGTTTGATATATAGGATGAGATAATTTTGTTGTCTTTGCGAACTGTTGATGATGCATATCATCTGGCACTAAAGGTTGAGGAGAAATTGGCTAGCAAGCAAAGCCAAAGGAATAGGAGGAAGAATTATGTTAGGGAATACTAGTGGAAGAGGATAAGTTTAGCCTTCTAAAGAGGAAGAAAGAAGTTCAGGAATTCATCCAACAAGATGGGGTGAGTTTAGAGGAAGAAGAACTTTCTCTAGAGGTTGAGGCAGAGGCAGAGACAATTAGGTCAGATGTTACACATGTGGCAAGATAGGCCATATGTCATGGGATTGTCTGTAGAATGATACAGGGAAGCGAAATGTACAAATTGTTCAAGATGAAAATGAACCTATAGAGAAGGAATCTCATGTTGAAGTTTCGAAAACCAGAGAAGCCTTGTTGATGAGAAGGGTATTCTTGAAGCCAAATAAGGAAGTGATCAAACCAACTCAAAGAAAGAACTTCTTCCAGACAATGTGTAAGGAAAAAGGTAAGTGTTGCAAGTTGATTATTGATAACGGTAGTACTGCTAATTTGGTTTCTATAGAAATGGTGGACAAGTTGGGATTGGAAAGGATTCCACATCCTACTCCTTACTGTTGGACACTAGGTTCAACACTCCCCATGAGTTTTGTGACACGAACTAACCACCTCCCAAGATCCTAACTCTCGCGATTGTGGTGGATATTAACACCTGTAGGTTTTTGTTTATTATTTATTAAGTTGTCATTGATGCCAATGGTGTCGGTCATTTATGCCAATTATTGAGTCCTTGGTGCCCCTTATGGATCCCCTGAGGGTTAGTGTTTAGTTTGTGGTTATTTGTGTCAGAGGAGCCCTTTTAACCTTGTCCAAGCCCAAGCTTGAAGCCGTTGGAGGCCCTCGAACAATGGAAAAATCCCTGGTTACCCATTGACTTGATCAAGTGCCCCTAAGTTGCATCTTGGTCCCATTTGAGTTAATTGTCAAGTTCCCTGATCCTAGTTGATTTTTGTTTACTAGTCTTTGTGATACGTGTTATGCTTGTACTTGTTTTGGTCTCTTGATTGGTTGTTGGATGGATGATGTGGCTCATGTGTGTAAGTCCCTTATTTAGTTGATGTTGGATCCCATTGCTTGCATTGGATGGTCTTGAGGTTGTTGAGTTCTTGTGGGGTCCTTGAGTCCACGAGCTTAGATCTTGATCATGTTGCATGTGGAGACTTGGATTTTGGAACCCACACTTATGGTGGTATGTTGGAACCCATTCCTATGGGTTCCTTAGTGTCCTTGGAATTTTGGGGCTTGAACCCACACATGTGGTGGTTTGATGGCCCTTGAATGCTATATGGTCATTGGCATGTTGTAGCCTTGTGATCATGCATATGAAGCCCATAAGGTGTTGAAAACTAGTGGTGAGCTATTTGTATCTCTCTTTTGGGGTGTTGATACTCTTATTATGATGAATATATATAGTGGAACCATTGGATATGTTTTTAATGATATGGAGACCTTGAATATGATGATGATATTCATGAAAAAATCTTTGTTCCCACTTGATTGGTGGTGTTGGGGTCCTTGATACCCTTGATATGATGAGTGTATGGTGGAGCCCTCCTCCTTGTTAATGTGAATTATATGGATGTGAAGAACATTGAATCCCTCATGCCTTTAATGATGTCCATTGAAGCCTTTGACCTTGGAACTTATGCATAAGGTAATATGATCTTTGGCACCTTTATGTGTGGAATATTTGAAGTCCTGAACAAATTGAAGAATTTAAGTGTATTAGACAAAGAATTTTCAAATAAAATCATCATAGAGAGATAGTCATCATCAATCCATTTCTATTGATATGTAGAGCATCTTCTAACTCCTTACAGTTAAAGAGATATGAATTTTTGAAGTTGGTGTACCCCACCCTTTTGGGTCAGCCGACCAAAACAAAAGAGAATTTAATTATTTGTAATTTTGAATTGCATGTCGGCCCAGTTTGAGGTACTAACTTTCCTCCACGACCTATATAAATAGAATATCAAACATTTCATTTCAATCAAGTCTCTCTTTGGTATTTCGCAACTCTTGGAGAAAAGAAACTTTGTGGAGGAGAAATTTTTGGGCATCTTTGAGAATTGAAGAGATTCACTAAAATTGACATAACTTTCTCATACAAAATCAGAATTACAAAATTCTTAGCTCGTTGGAAAGCTTGTTGTAAGGGATACGTGATGATATGATATAGAGTTTGTTTTGGTTTATATATTGTTTCTTCATATTGTGATCTTCAAAAAGGTATGGTTCATGCCTGTAGGTTTCTCTTGTGATGGCACATGTCTCTCATGGATAGAGTTCCTATTTGATCTTAGTATGTGAGCCTATATATTGGTATATATATTTGAATTCATTGAATATTTTATGGAGGCTATGGTGATGGTTATCTTGGAATATATCTTGATGTGATCTTGATATATATCTTGATGATTATCTTGGATATTGTTGGAATAGACTTTGGTGTTTATCTTAACCGTTGTATAGTGTAGTATTGAATGAGAAGTTGACATGTAAGTAATAGATCTTGTGAGTGATTTGTTTGATCAACCTTAGTGTTTTCTTTGAAAACTAGTTTGGAAAGTGGTGATCATTGTGTCTTTGAGCTAAGTGGAGTTGTACTACTATTGACTGTTAATGACAACCTTTGACAGTATTGTAAGTGACTATTTGTTTGATTTGATTGGACTGAATAATACTTTTGTGTCTAAGAGTTTATGAAATTGACTGAGTTTGACATAGTTGGTTAAGTATTTTATCTTCTTGGTTGAGGTATATCATGTTTAACTGTCAAGTATTCCTTAATTCTGATTGAGGTTGGTTGTGGTGTCATTGAGTTGAGTGTGATTGGATAGAGTTTGGTTGATCGCATGTGAAGTGTCTTGGTTGCTAAAATGTGTCTCTTACTTGATGAACTAGGCCAAGTAAGAAGGTTTGGTTGACTATCAGAGTACTTTATTAGACTAACACAAGTATATGATTGATTTGGCACCGGTACACAAGCAACTTGGTACAGGATGGTTCAATTGAGCAGGATTGGCACAAGTTGCCCTATGTGCAATTGGTCTCACTCAGATTTTTTGAGTTGTATGAGCAATTGGTTTGACTCAGGTGGACTAAGTTTGGTGTGTAGTTGATCTGACTCATACTGGTTGAGTTGTATGAGCAGTTGGTTTGACTCAGGTGGACTGAGTTTGGTGTGCATCTGGTTAGACTTAGGTTGACTGAGTCGGTTGATGTGAGCAATAGATTGATTGGTATAGATTTATTGGACAGGTTGATTGTACATGTTGTTGAGAAATGTGATACATTGGACAGTGATCACTTGATGAGTAGTGATTAGATGATGAGCAGTGGTTAGTAGTGGCAATGGTTTTGTAGTGTGGTACAGATTGTGTAGTGTACTACAAGTGCTGATTAGCAGGTCCGTAGGATCAATGCAGTCATGGTTCATTAATTTCTATATTCATATCAGGGTGGTAGGACGAGGCAAGGAAATGGGGTTGTATCCTCCTTCTGGTTGTAGTCAGAAAACTAGGGAGTTGGAGCTTCCTTTAGGTTGTAGCCTGTAGATTAGGGGGTTGTAGCCTCCTTCCAGTTGTAGCTGGAGAATTGAACTCATTGTAATAAGGGATCTGTTGCCCCCTACTAGTTGTTACTGGAATGCTATTTGTTGCTGGAAAACTATTATTATAAGGCTTCTATGGTTTTTCCCCCAGAACTTGGGTTTCCACGTAAAAATCTTGTGTACTGTGTTTTACTATGATTATTATGTGATGATGATATGATGATATGTATAATGATAATAGCATACTCTGCATAATATTGAATGAGTTGTTGATGATTGTTAATGTTGAAAAAGTAACAAAAGTTATACACTTTGTTCACCCCCCCCCCCTCTCAGTGTGCTCATTGTGTCCAACACTTACAAAGTTTCTTGGTTGAAGAAAGATCGTTGGGTATTGGTTAATGAACAATGCAAGGTGGAGTTTCATATTGGAGGGTATAAATATCAAGTGCTATGTGATATTATGCCAATGGATGTTTTCCATGTCCTATTGGGAATGCCTTGGCAATATGATAAAGTGTAAGATATGATGGCAGAATTAACACATATACTTTTGAGAAAGATGGGAAAATGCACACCCTCATACCCTTGAAGGAAGGATCAGTTTAAGAACATATCATTCCAAATGTGTTGTTGGTTAGTGGAAAGGAATTCTTGAATCAAATCCGGGAACAAGAGGTAATTAGCTTTGATTTAATTGGAAAGCCTAGAGTTATCTTAACAAATACAAAGTTAGATGATTTTCAAATTGAAGTTTAGAAAATGTTGGATGAATATGTTGATATTGTAGTAGATGATTTACCAAATGAATTGAACTTCCACCCATCTGAAGAATAATCCATCCCATGTATTTGGTTCTTAGAGCAAGCTTGTCGAATTAAGCAACCTATCGAATGACCTGAGCTGAGAATGAAGAAATCAGAAAGTAGGTACAACAATTGTCAGATCAAGGACTGATTAAAGAGAGCTTAATCCCATGTGTTGTACCCATAGTGTTGACCCCGAAGAAAGGTGGAGAGTGGAGAATGTGTACCAACTCCAGAGCCATAAAAAAGATCACCATCAAGTATAGATTTCCTTTACCATGCATTAATGGATTGTTTAAGTGGTGCTCAATATTTTTCAAAATTTTATTTAAAAAGTGGATATCATCAAACTAGGATAAGGGAAGGATAAGGGAAGGATACAAATGGAAAACAACCTTTAAAACTAATGATGGACTATATATGTGGTTTGTCATTCCTTTTGGCTTGACCAGTACATTCATGAGGCTCATGAATGAAGTTCTTAAGGAATTCATACAAAAATTTGTTATTATATATCTTGATGATATTCTTATTTAGTCAAACAAAAGAGGAGCATATTAGACATTTGGATTTGCTTTTGAAGCAACTGAATCAAGAAAAACTTCTAATAAATTTCAAAAAGTGTTATTTCATTAAACCATAATTGGTTTATTTGGGGTTTGTAATTTCACAAGAAGGTCTGAAAATGGATCTAGAAAAAGGGAAAGGCATCAAAGAGTGGCCTTCTCCACAAAATAATTTTGCAAGTCAGGAGTTTTCATAGATTAACAAGCTTCTATAGGAAGTTTATCAAAAATTTCAATGGCATATGTGCTCCAATAATTGAAACTATCAAGCAAGAGAATCGACCTTTTAGGTGGACAAAAATAGCTGAAAAAAGTTTTAAATTGGTAAAGGAGAATAATACTGAGAAGCTCGTTCTAGCTCTTCTAGAATTCAACAAGTTGTTTCAAGTCAAGTGTGATGCTAATGCAAATGTCGTAGGAGTTGTTCTTAGTCAATATGAGAAACCAGTTGCATATTTCAGCGGGAAGTTGAATGAGGAAAAAAAAAAGTACTCCACATACGATAAAGAATTTCATGCATTCATCCAAGCTCTGAAGAAATGGAGGCATTATCTTATACTCTAACAACTATGCTTTACAGTTCATTACTAAACATGAGAATTTGAATAAAAAACATTCTAAATGGGTAGATTATATGCATACTTTTACATTTGTTTTAAAACATATTATTGGGAGTACTAATAAAGTTATCGATGCTTCGAGAAGAAGATGTTTGATTTTGCAGGAATTTCAAGTGAACGTTTTGGAATTGGAACATATCAAGGAGCTCTATAAATTTGATGCATAATTTAGGGAGGCTTATGAAGCATGTCAAAATCTGGTGAGCAGAGATAGGAATCCTATTTGGGATACATCTTACAAGAAGGATTGTTGTTTAAGGGCAAGCAACTATGCATTCCAAAATGTTCAATGAGGGAGAACTTAATCCTGGAAAAACACAGTGGAGGTATGGCTTGATACTTTGGAAATGATAAAACATATTCTCAACTAAGTTCTTACTACTTTTGGCCAAAAATGAGAGTTGATGTTCAAAGGTTTGTGAGTATATGTAAGACATCAGAACACATGATTATATAAACCACTACCAATTCTGAATAGACCATGGAATGCAATGAGTATGTATTTGTTTTAGGATTTCCTAGGACTCAAAGAGGTAGTGATTTGATATATGTTGTAGTGGACATATTTTCTAAAATGGCACATTTTATTCCCTAAACCAATACTAATGATGCAACTCACATAGGAAATTTGCTCTTTAAAGAAGTGGTGAGATTACATGGAATTCCTATGAGCATAGTTTCAGACAAGGATAGAAAATTTGTTGGACACTTTTGGCGAACATTGTCAAAGAAAATAGGAACCAAACTCAGCTTCAATTAAACCTATCACCCTCAAACTGATGGAAATACCGAGGTTACCAACAAGAGTTTGGGAAACATATTGGGAAGTCTAGTAAATAAGCATCCACATCAGTGGGATTAACCACTTCCGCAAGCTTAATTTGCTTATAATGACTCATCAAATTAAAGAATTGGGTTAATTCAATTAAAAAAAAATTATGGAATGCATCCTTGCAAAGTATTTGAACTCGAAAATTTGGAAAAGGTAGGGATAAGGATTGTTGATGGAGAGGAATTTTCCATATCCATGCAATCTTTGCACAAATGGGTTAAGGGGTCGTTACAAGAAAACAATCAAAAGTATAAGCAAAAGGTAAATTTAAAGAGAAGAGAGGTCAATTTTGAAGAAGGGGATCTAGTATTAGAACACTTCAGGAAAGAGAGGTTTCATAAGAAAGAATACAACAAGCTTAAGCTGAAAATGATTGGACCATGTAAATTTTTGAGAAAATTTTCATCCAATGCATATGAAATTGAACTTTCAGTTGGCATACAAATATATTATATCTTTAATGTAGCATATCTATACCCTTACGTTGAGCATGCAACAGGAACACTAGTGGAATAACCAAGCAGTGATATGGAAGTCAATTCAGTGGATGAAAAAACTGCCTACAACCAAGCCTATGCAAATGAAAAATAATTTTGGACAAAAGATTGATGAAGAGAACCAAAGACAAAGAGTACTATGAGTATTTAGTCAAGTCGAAATATTTCTCAGTAGAATATGCTACTTGGGAAATTGCTGCAAGCATACAAAAAAGTCGTAAAACGATCGAGGATCTCATGGAATTGAGTCCATGAACATTTTTATTCCTGGGGAGTATGATGTAGGGGCATGGACCAATGTTTCTGCTCATATTTTTTGAAATTTAAAATATATGTTGTGTTTTAAAGAGGAATGTTGAATTTAGTTTTTGTTGTAATAATTTAGGGTGAATAAAGAAAAGAGATTTAAACTCTTAGTTAAGTGGTAGTTAGTAGTTTGAGTCATATGTAATTAATAGTTAAGTAAATAGAGTGTGCTATGTTTAAAGCTATTTAATAGTTGTAATAAAACATCCAAACTCAAGAATTTTGAGGGTTGGATAGAAGATAATGAAGATTGAATGCAATGATGAAATATTGTGAAAAAAAACTCTATGTATTCATTGCCCGCGTTTGACATTCCTATGTGTTTGATTCATGAATGTGTGTTATGTTTATTCTCTTGGATTTAAATGAATTCTGGTTAGTTTTAGTGGATGCATTATTATCCTTATTACTGGAGTTTGGAAATCATGTCAATATTTGCAAACATTCTACAGACGTATTTGTATTTACTTCTTGACTGGTTTAGTTTTGAATGAAGTCTTTATTAAAACTCTGCTCTGGAATAGTGTTTCCTGAAATTATTGGGAAGGAGCGATAATTTGAAGGTTTAATACTTTGAAGGTGGAGTTATAATAATTAGAAGGTTTCTCCATCAAGTGAAGAAGGAAAATAGAAATTTTGCAATCAACTTTGGAGTTAAACGTAGTCCTACTGTAACGTTTCCCAGTTCTGCAGTAACAGGAGCCAATCCTAGAGCAACATGAGTCATTCCTGCAGCAACATGGGCCAATCTTGCAGCAAAGTGATTCGTCCTGTAGCAATTGAACCTGCAACAACACGTTTTCCTGTATCATTTTGATTTTCCTACATATTAAAGCACTTATTCTATGCATCTAATTATTCCTATAGAATGCCCAAAGTTTTCAAATTATACTCCTTCATGTATCCATTGTTAACCATAAGTTCTAGATCTAAACCTGAGAATTATAATTTGTAAATAAAATATGGGTGAAAACATAGAGTTTTATTTTGAGGGTTGTGAAGAATGTTGTGAAGAATATTTAAACCTATAGGAGCCTTATGAAAATATTGAACAAAATTTCCCAGTTCAGTTGTGACTGCTTCCTCTCGAGATTTGAGATTGCACGAATACAAGTTTTATCTTCTTTTCTCCTACACCAGATGATCACCATGATAATAGATCAGTCTAATAGACCATCCATAAATAGTTTTCGACCATTTACTAAACCAACAACCATGGGACCAGATTGGTTATAAATGTTTATAGAAAATGGATCTGAAATCCAAACATGAGATGGTTAATGCATATTTTAGTTAGCAGTCAACACCCTTGATTCAACAAGCTAAGGTTACTAAACAACATTTAGTTCCAACACCCCCCCCCCATTAAAATCAACTTGGAGGAAAGAACAAATTGCATAGAATTTCCCACAAAATTTGATCTGAACTACAAACACTAATCAACCTTGGTACATTAAAACTCCTATAATAATTCATCAAACTCAGTGTATTCATCCAATCCATCAAACAAGTGCTCACATTATTGTTCAAAGAGTCCCAACAGATAAATCTACTAGACAACAAGACAACATAATCCAATAAAGGCAGCCTATGCGTAAAAATACATCTCTGTTCATCCATCAGTCGGGTACTCTCGAAAGTACTCAATCAGATATCCCAACAAACATTTCAGTCGAACATAGTTCAATTGATCTCAGTAGCTCCAGTCGATTCAACATGATAGTCGAGTCAACAAGAAGACAACATTTGGGCTTACATATCAACAATATTCAATTACTNATATATATATATATATATATATATATATATATATCACTCAAATCTCAATCGAATATCCTAGTCGATACTCCAATCCACATCCATCCCTGGTCAATCCTCAAACGACCATGTCCAGTGCATTCAACAATAAGCAAGAGGAACATTGTATGGTTGTACAATTGAATATACACATCCATATGAATTCCTCAAGCATCTCTTCAAATTATTCCATGACCATTCATCAATCCAACCACAATTTATCCAAGTAGTCAGCATTCGTCCACAATTCAATCTTTCACGTCTTTTCTGCAAAGTTAAGAAAGCATAATTTCCATATTTCCAAGAATTCTAGTTCCTGGAAAAATTCCTTCGATTCTACTAATGAGGATGCCTATATGGCACAATTTTTTTGTTTTGTTTCAATTACAATAGAAGAACAAACTTGCGCATCTACAACAACATTCTCAAATTTTGGCTTATCAAGGACAACCAATTCATCAATATTTTCAACATAATCAACAATGGGTTGTGCTTCTAGCAACTCAGTCTGAACTCCACCTACAACAAATAAAAATTTCTTGGCTGATAAGGACCATATGTGGGAAGTGAGGCGAAAACATTATATCCAATACCTGTGCAAGGTGTCTTCATCGCATGGGTAACATGAACAAAAATACCATGTTCATTCTTTCCAAGGCCTCCTTTGGTATGGCCCATCTTGCTCAGCAATTAGGACCCTATACCTATGGTGTGTTTCTCAAAACTATGAGAAATAACATCATTAGTAGCCAGTAAAGAATTTGAAGGTGTACAAACATCAACAACACCTTTCTTACAAATAACTAGGCTACAAACAAGAGCATCAAAGGGAGAAGAAGTACTACGTTGTGATCATGGCAACTCAACAACATTATTCTTCTTCTCAACATTTTGTTATTGAGAGACCTCCATTTCAAGACTCAACTTGAAATTCTACAAATCCTTAATGGTCTAATATTTCTTTGTTACTTTTAGCAACAAAGAATCATAATCTTCCTCCAGAGCCAAATATTCATCAAACAACTTGTTATTTTCTACTTGAAGAGGAGCAACTACTTCAAGAATCTCATCATCAATGGCCTGCAAATGGGTAGTCTCATTAGCTATATGGTCATTATATTTTCCTAGTCTGTAAGTTTTCTCCTTCAAGGCAACATTTTCAACATTAGAAAAGGGATTTTACTTCCTCTTCCATATAATCAACAAGATCTGTCTTGTCCTCAAATTCATCTACCAAATTCTTGAAAATGGTTTCCGTGGATTTTTGTAGGACAAATATTTTCACAATACCTTCATCAAACTTCTTCAAGATAGAGTTCGGTAATGCATCTGCAAAAATACTTGACTTGTTTTGTGCAACCTCTGGATGGCTTGATCTTTTTCATTAAGTTCATGATGAAGATGAGAAACCAATTTATTCAATTCAACTATGGTTTCTTATTAAGAACAATCTTTATCCTTCTATATTTTTTTGCATGAAGCCTTTCAATAACACCCATATTTCCATAAAATGGCATGCAATAACTCAAATCAACTTGCAATCTGACTCAAGCAAGTCAAATGACCTTTGTTCTATTGGTAGATACAAAACTCAATACACCAGTGAATAATAGATTTCTTAAGTAATAAACAACAACAGGCTTATGCAACTAATATCTTCATAATTAACAAAACAATTCTTAGAGTCAATAAGAACGATGAGTTGATAATACTTGTCGATCCCAGTCAATCCTTTCGTTGATTAACATAACTCACCCGTCGACTATCTTGTCACACAATTACCATGCAATAATTGGGGCAGTGGTTGATAATTATCCAGATCTACAAGAAAATGGAAACTCTAGGATATGGACCACTAAGAGAGAGGTCGATCCTTGATCGATTGTCTAAATGGAATGTCCCGTCAAGATCCTACCAATCGACTAACAAGCCTCAAGTTGACCATTCAATATTCCAATCAAGGGTTTGTTTTCAGTGATCTATAGTATAACCAACATAGATCCATCTTAACTCTGGATCTATCAAGCACCGAGAAGGATCAAATCCCTTCAAGTGCAAACACTTCCTCAAGTTTAAGTCTCATTAAATAGTCAAAATGCAATAGTGAAATAGTTATCTATTCCAATTTGAATCACGTTGTAAATGCTAACACATAAATACTACAAATAGGCAAAATTTGCTTTTTTTTTTAATTGATTATGAAGTAAAATAGTTATTCACACAAATTTAATCATGGAAGTTCCAACTATTTCATGTTGTAAAGTATAACACATAAATAATACAAATAGGCAAAAGTTGCGGTCATTAACTAAGTATGAAGTACAATACTTGCAATTTACCCAATTATTATTAATTTGCAATTATCACAAAATGGATATCTAACTTATTGTTTTATTATTAACTTAATAATACATAATCCAATATATTTTCCATCATAATCTTTCACATGCCAATTATTTAGGAAAATGTTTATTTTAAACGTCAGGATGCCTCAATGGAAATTCGAATTGAAATTTGTTGTATATTTATATAATATATATTTTACATTTAAATTTGAGCCGACATGTGCTTTGTTTTATAATTTCTTTATATTTTTAGTTTTTGGAGCCGACACATGAGTGTGACAGACATGATCATCCACTTTGGGTTGTAGAAAGCGCCTCTTGGCGCAACAACAATGATCTTCATGCACATAATCCAAGCATGCCAACACTCAAGTGAACCAATGTCAATAGACAACTATCAAGTCTATATGCTTAAGTTTGTTTACCGTTTAAGTTGATGTATTTAGTAGGAGGTTATTTTAGTCGAATCAATTCCGTTAATGTTCCTTTAGTCAACTATCTCGTCTAGACATGACATGACCATGAAAATGCAAGTTGATATGTCTCAGAAGTCAACGACCTTCATGTGACGAATATTTATAAATTCAGAAAGTCAACACCTCTAGATTTTATAAATAAGGGCATAATGTGTCCAAAAATAACCAATCAACTACCCCAAGATGCAAGTTGACCTTCTGATTGTTTTACCATCCAGTCGATGGCTTTAGAAGTCGACTAAAAATAATTTTATAGGGCAATACAAGTTGTATCAATGTGTTGACCTCCGATCGATCACGCTTCTAGTTGATATGCAATTTAATAGTCTAGTTGACCATATACAAGGTCCTTAGGCTATTCTCCAACTCATGGTTGATTCCCCTTCAACCATGCAAATCTTCGGCTGAAACCTAGATCATGTAAAAATAAGTTAGGGCAAATGATGTTTGAAACCAACAATTTGTAAACAAGTGATGTGATTCACCATACTTCTCAACTCCACAAACAAATGTATCTCATCCAACTACCAAAGTTCAATAAATCTCTTTCCTATTCTAAAACACCCTTGATAAAAAACCAACTAGCTCTTATATCATGTTGGAATAGGAAGAAAACAACATAAGAGAATGGATATTCTAAGAAAGTAGTGGTGGTGTTTAAAGACACCATTACAACACTTTAATACAATGGGAAAGTTCCATAAGAGCATAAATGATTCGATGGTCACCATGATAATAAACCAATATAATAGACCATCTATATATAGGTTTCAACAGTGATCCAAACCAACAACCATGGGACCACATTAGTTATAATTATCCGTAAAATATGGATATGAAATCCAAAGTGGACCCAGACAATTCATATTTTAGTCGATGGTAATCTTCCTCACACAGTTGACTCCCTTGATCCAATAAGGCGAGGTTACCAAAGAAAATTTGGTTCCAAAATTATTTGTGACACCATTACTCCTTCGAGGTATTCTTGTATACTTCAAGGACATTCTCCCTTATATGGGATTACAATCAGACCATTATTCCACCTCAATATGTGATAATAGAACAACCTCCCCCCCCCCGCCCTCCTAATTCCCCTTTGGGATCCTCGGATTTAAGCTCATCACAACCTAGATTGCCATCCTCTCTTCACGTTCAATATGTATGGTGTTATACTTACCTCTAGTGGAGGTCGTACCAATAGGGAAAACCTCGATTAGCCCGTCAGTGGGAACACCACCCAAATGTCAGTGGAACCATGTCCTCTTCCATGCATACCACAAGCCTCCCATTCATGGCTAGTCTTAACCTTCCTGACTTGGCTAGATTAACCATTGATCATATTCAACATGATCCCGTGTGGTCTCAAATGCCAAATAATTTTCCTTTGGACATCCCGAAGTTTGGAAATAAGGTAGGAGGAGATCCTCAAAACCATATCATGCCCTTTCATTTATGGTGCTCCTGTAATAGCATTGTTTATGATTCCATTCATTTACATTTATTTTAAAGTACCCTTACTTAAGTGGTTGCTAAGTGGTATACCGAGCAACCATTCAGGATACATCCTAACTTTGTGTGCATGGCCTCCACTTTTCTGACTTAACTCTCTTTACATGTATGTTATGATGAGGGAGTAGAGATCCTTATATCTTGTCGCCAAAACTCATCCACACATACCACATACCATATCCATGAGTGGATACAACAAAGTAGTCTTTGCAAGATCAAGCTCAATGACTGGATCTTCCTAGACTAGTTCTTAAGACATTTGCTCCCTCCCATAGCTAAAGATGTTCCTTCTAAGTGTCTGCAAGTTGAAGAGGAAGCCATTTTGAAATCTCATCAATAAAACCTAATATATTGCATATATGGTTACTATACATGATCATCCCTAACTCTCCTCTTAGTGAATCCACATGTCGATATCAACCAAGGGAATCCCATTCTACAGATTGTGTGATTGGTGTTGTGGCATCCAACCCAAACCCATACACCTACATGCCTCCGCTACGAGCAGCTATTTGTATGGTAATCCCTAAAGTGTTGATAGCCATAACCCAAGACACCATCAACACCCTGCTATCCTGTTGACCCTTCATGCTCATCCTCCCATGTGGGAATGAGTACCTTTTATTCATCTATTACTATGGGACCCAACGTTCATGGTCCTTCATGTAGTGGCATTATCTATGGCAACACTTGTACCATATATGTGGCTCCTCTATCCATTCAACCCTTTCTACCTATTCCCTAGCCCTCCATTGAAACCTCTAGTTCATCTAGACCCTATGGCTCCTTCTTTTCCTCGTGGGAAATTCTACTCTCAACAAAACATGCATACCCAACCTACACCCGATAACCAACAACCACAACCCAACCCCAATAAGAAGAAGAACAAGGGGAAGAACAAAGGAAATAACCAACAATTGGAGGGTAAATATCTGGACCCCCTAATACTTTTGGGAACATTAGAGATAGCTCAAACCCCATGATTCAAGATCCTAATAAACCCCTAAGTAAAGTCAGAACCCTCGATTATGGACTAACTATATGTATTCATTTTTTGAAGTTTATGAATATTACACCCATCATTGTCTGCAACTTGCTAGTTGTGGGACAAGGCCAACAAACATGAAGCTACCAATGCCTCTCAAGGTCAAAATGGAAATCCACCTCCCCATCCTACCACACCTCAACCAATGGTTCTGAAAAACCCCTTCCCATATCAAGGGGTGGTCATAACACAACGCATGATTCCTTATCCTTCTTAGTCATCTATGTCGAGTCACTTCAATAATCCTTTTTTCTAGAACATTTACATGACCTGCACTAATGTCAACCTACAAACACGATGCAATCAATATGGTTTGTCATTTGAACCTTCCAATCTCAAAAAGGACAAGGATTCTCCTTTGTCAGAAGGACCTTAAACCTATTATGCCATAATCCATACCCTCCTCTAGAGGTTACCAACATTCCTTTGCGTCACACTACCCATAACCCCAATGCTAGAGCCACACCTAATTATAATGTTGTGGATGAATTGGCTCATTCCCTTGCTGCCATGTTTACATTGGAGGTTCCCCATATCTAACTGGTGCAACACAAAGCTCTCTTATTTTCCTCAGGTGTGATTGATCCCTTTGACATTCATTTGGTGACATTCGATTTAAATTGAGTAGAGCCTCAAATGCCATATTCGATCTCTTTTTAGGTCCTAGTTTTTGTCAAGAAATTGATTATTCATAGGTCCCTCATCGATGAATGTGCTTCTACGTGCATCATATCTACCCATGTTTAGTATAAACTCAATTCCCTTGACTTAGCATCATCCCTTATGACATTACATGCCTACTACAGTCAACCCTCCTAGCTGTATGATCTCCTCCAACTCCCTGGTAATATTATCTTGATAAACATAGAGGTTGGATATGCTTAGTTAGATTATAAAATACTCCTTGGTTGTAACTACATGTATGTTCTTAAAGTGGTTACCTCGATAGTGTTTATACTCATGATGTTCCCTCATGAAGCAAAAATTGTCACACTTGGTCATCTCACCTATTATAATCCCAAGGGGCAACTAAATTGAACCATTCCTTGTCTGCAGTCAAAGGAAACCTTTCCATTCCTTCATTGATGGTTATGGGTCCTAGGTTTTCAAGGATTCCTCACTTCTTGGAAATGTTTTATGCCCTCCTCCACTTACCTTAAAAGAGGAAGTTTGAGAATTTTCCATGATTACTTCCAATAGATATCCTACTCAACTGCAACTGCTTTCTTGTTCTACACCCCCTCCCCAGGATGGGACACCCATGGGTATAAGTCCTTGTACATTAAGTCATGTTCCTCTTTCCTCCTCAAGGGATCATTGCAATACATGTGTTGGACACCCTTAAGCCCCCAAGGTTGATTGTATGCCTCTTAGTTTGGTACTTGAACCCACCAAACCCTTTTCCCACCCTTGAGGTCATCTTCACTCATGTTCAACCAAATGGTATTTTCAATGCCCCACCACCCATGGTTATGTAAGAGGACACTGTCTCCACTCAATCTTCTTCCAAAAATAAACATGGGGAAAAAAACAAAATTACAACAACCCTACTTGCCTCAAACATGGTGTTGAAGCCCCCTACTCCTACATCTTCTAGAGTGACCACACCTTGTGTTATGTGCAATTTCCTCAATCATGCCACCCATCAATGTTTAGGGTCGCATGCTTTTCGTAACCATATCCACACTCAAGAGGAGAAAATTAATGCAACTACCCTTGTGGATCACATCACTCTTTATGATGATGCTAAGCATCATAATAAGGTATTGTATACCAACCACTTGTGTGTGATGTGTAGCATCTACAATCATTATTCACACAATTGCACCAATCTCCTAAAGTTTCATGCCATGTTGGGTGACATTCAAATTGGATCCCATGAATCTCAGGTCATCGTCATTAAACAAGTACCTTCGCCTACCACATTTTCTAAGGGAATGAATTTCATTTATTACATTTATTCCCTTGCTGAGTCCTCCTTTTACACCCCTTTTTTATACATATCAAGCTCTGAGATGGTGGACCCCTCTTATCTATCTAATTCCACTTTTTGAAGTGATGAGGAAATCCTTGAAGCCCTTACCAACTGTAAGTTCATTTGGGATGATATGCATAGTAACACATACTTCCTCCTAGAGGAACCTACGTTAGTAGGCTCATATTCAAACCAAATCACCATTGATCAAAGGAGTTTTATCTCCACAAGACATATTGATTGGTTCAAGATCCCAATCCCTGTTATAGATGGCTTTGAGGATGGTAACATGGCCAATATCTATCCCACTATCCAAGTGGATATTTTGGTTAAATACCAATGTCACCGAGAACATCTTGTTAGGTGCTTCTTGTACTCTCGAGGAAGTTTTCACTTATAAGGCTTTTTTTAGGAGTTTTATGACCTTTTCCTATTGAGTCATGCCATTCAGCCTAAAGGACGTCGAAGCCACATTCCAGTGGGCCATGTCAAATTGCTCTTATGATATGGTTGGAATTATCCTATCATATTTGGATGACCTCATGGCTCATTCCAAAAAATTCTCATAACACCTATAACATGTCCATAAAGTATTCCTTGGGTGCTGCAAGTATAACATTCACTTGAACCACCTTAAGTGTATATTTTGTGTTCCTACTAGATGATTTTTAGGATTTATCATTTCTAAGAAAGGGATAATTGTCAATCCTCTGAAGGTTCAAGCCAATATTCAAATCCCTCCGCTTAAGACTTTATAATAATTGCAAAGCCTCCAAGGCAAGGCAAACTTATTACTACGCTTTATTCCATATTATGCCATGATCGTTGATAAATTTCTACATTTGCTTCATTCTAATATTCCCTACATATGGGATGAGCAAGCTCAAGCCTATTTTGATGTCCTTAAGTGTGCTCTTACTTATCCACCCTTGATTATTCCCCCAAACTTTGCAAAGGAATTCATCCTTTACACTTCATCATCCACTTTTGTTGTCATAGGAGTGTTGGTTCAAGAATACACTGACTAACATGAACATGTCATATATTATGTTACTATGAACCTATATGGGCCCTTATTATCATATAACCACAAGGATAAGCTAGCCTTAGTCATTATTTTCTCAGTACAAAAACTTTGCCATTGCATCCTTAATAACAAAACCAATTTTTTTGCTAATTCAAACTCCATATTGTATCTCTTGAGTCAACAGATCATTCAATGGAAGGTTGCTAAGTGGATTGTTTTCCTTCAAGAATATGACCACAACTTCATGACCGCCAAGAGTAACAAGGCTTTTTCCTTGGAGGGGTTCATATTGTACATACCCTCCAATGCTCACAGTCCCTTAACAATGACGATCTTTCGAATGAGCATTTTTTCATAGTTTCTCCGAAACACCCTTGATACGGGTACATCCTTGTTTATTTGCACACTCAAAATTTTGGTCCTCATCTCTCCTATGATGACCGTCATGGAATTCATCAACAATCCTGTTGATACCTTCTCATTGGCAATGTTCTATATCGACGAGGAATTGACACTATCTTACACAAATGCCTCACATTTGACAAGGTAGAAGAATTTTTTAAATGAATGCTATAGTGATGCTTGTGGTGGCCACTTCTATGGAATCGCCACTTCCAAAAATATGATCTACGCTGATTATTTCTAGCCTAATTTATTTTATTATTACATAGAAGCAGTAAATCATTGCTAAAACTATCAATTATTCTCTATGACGACAAGGACCCCTCCAATTCCTTTACATTCGATCGTCACAATCAATCTGTTCTATAAATGAGCCATTGAATTCCTAGAATGTAAACTTATGTCGACCAAAGGCCTTAAGTACATTGTGGTGGTTGTCGACTATTTCACCGAAGGATCAAGGATGAAGATGTTCATAATACGACCTTCAGAGCAATGTATGGATCTTATGATGTTGTAGTGATATCATTTGTTAGATTTTTAACATTTAAGCTATATGATCTTAGGATATTATCTAAGAGAACAATAACCACAACAATCAAACACAAGAGACAATGAACACAAAGATTTTCCTCGGGGAAACCATAAAGGAGAAAATCCCGCAACTTCCTCAGAGATAGAATCAACACCAAAAGTAAAACCCAAAGACAGTAAGATGATCTCCCAACAACAGTAGTCTCTCTCTCTCTTGTCCCAACTTCTTCTCTTTCTCAGTTATGCACTACAACAGAGTGTGAGTGAATGAATATGAATGTGTGATAAATAGAGAGGCTCCCTCTCTATTTATACTAATTCTTGACTTGACAATAACTCACTAGGGCCAACTTTTCTAGGAGAGTCTAATAACCCTACGGCCCCACAATTGCGAGGACTTTAACCCTTGATCAATAATTAGGGTTATACTCTATGACTTTACATGACTTTTTTACATTATTGAATCTCCCAATCAGAACATTAGGGCATGACATGACCCAATTACATTACAGATACTTCCCGGAATAAATATCGGGGCATGACATGACTCAATTACATTACAGATACTTCTCAAAATAAACATCAAGGTACAATACATAAGATATACAAGCAAATACATTCCGAATTTACAAATACAACAACACTCCCTCTTAACTAGGAACGTATTCTCTCGACACAATTTATCAGCACAAGTCTTCTTCTCAGTATCATCTGGATCATCACATCTTCATATTCAAGTCATCTTCATCGTCAAGTCATCAAGTCTGGATCATCATTGGATCTGAATCATCACTGGATCATCATCGATTCTGGATCATCACTTGATCTGGAGCATCATTGGATCATCATCAAGTCTGGATCATCACTTGATTTGGATCATCATCAAGTCTAGATCATTACTGCTGGATCATCACTAGTGCTATCTCAATTCTACTCATCACAGGAAGTTCTCAGAGCCAACCCTTTCTCATGCTAGTTGTAGGCCTAGCCTTCATGTCGTTTTCAGCACTTATATCTGACCATGGAATGAACCATGTCAGAAAGGCCGGCCTAGCACTTACATCTGACCATGGAATGAACCATGTCAAAAAGGCATGCCCAAAACTCACATCTGACCATGGGAGGAACACATCCAAAAGAATATCAAAAAGGCCCATCAATCACATCCGACCTTATCATGTCAAAAAGGCTTTGCACTTACATCCGACCTCATCATGTCAGAAGGGCTCTACACTTACATCCGACCTCATAATGTCAGAAGGGCTCTGCACTTGCATCCAACCTCATCATGTTAGAAAGGAGCTACACTTACATCTGACCTGATCATGTCATAATGGATTTGCACTTACATCTGACCTCCTCATGTCAGAAAGGCATTGCACTTACATCCAACCTCATCATGTCAAAAGGGCTCTTAGCTCTAGGCTGAGTGCCAGTCCCAGACTAAAACAAATTCCTGGTAACTGACCAGGTACCTCCATTCTCCTAGACAATGGCCTCTCAGCACTAAGCTGAGTTTCAGTCCCAGACTGAATCAATTTCCTGGTAACTGACCAGGTGCCTCCATTCTCCCAGAGAATGGCCTCTCAGCACTAAGCTGAGTTTCAGTCCCAGACTAAATCAATTTCTTGGTAACTGACTAGGTGCCTCCATTCTCCCAGAAAATGGCCTTCAGCACTTATATCTGATCATGTGGGAACACATCCCTCAATCACATTAGAATGGCTCTGCACTTATATCTGATCATGTGGGAACATATCCCTCAATCACATCAGAATGGCTCTGCACTGATCATGTGGTAACACAACCCACAATCACGTCAGAATATCTCTGCATTGATCATGTGGTAACACAACCCACAATCACATACGAGGAAGAACATGTAGAACATTTGAAGCTGACTTTGAAATTGCTCAAGAAGCATAAGTTGTATGCAGGTTTGAGAAAATGTGACTTCTATGAGGATAGAATTCATTATTTCGGTCACCTTATCTCAGATAAAGGAATATCTGGAGACCCTGAAAAGATTGAGGCCATGATGAGTTGGCCTGCTCCAAGAAAGTTAACATATATAAGATATTTTTTGTTACTTGCAGGGTATTGCACGAAGCTCACTAAAGAAGATTCTGCAGGTAAAGTGAAGCCCATGCATAGCCTAAGGAATCATGCATGTGAACGTGTAGTTCTATGAGGAAATGGCCCTTGTATGTATGGGCATACGTATGAGGACTTCCTGAAGACTCAGGTAGAATGACCTGAGCAGAGCAGTATAGTTGTGCGCAATGAAACCTAGGGCACGAAGCTACCATCTGCCATGAGAAGGATCTCATGACTGAGAACAGATTTTAAAACTTCAGATTCCAAGTTTTTCTGTTGATTATGGGAGACTATGATGTCCTGTGATGGTTTTGAATCATGCTAGCAATGGATATGCTTGTTTTGCATTGCTTGATGTTTTAAGGTTCCTGTTGACTAACTTTGACTGTTTGGTTGATTTAAAAATGTGTCAAGATGATGTGTTGGATGCAAATGTCCAGGTTTTGGGCAGCATGCATAAGTAAGGGACGAGTACTCCCCACTTGCAGTATCCAAACAACATGTGGATGGCCTCATGGTTGCAAAAATCTTATTTTCTGCAAGAAGCAGGATTATGAACTTAGATTTTTATTTTTGAATATCAATGTTATTGATCGTTTGATATTTGGGAAATCATGTATGCATGAAATAGATTTGAGAATCTATGATTAAGATTTTATGATGACATCTCATGTAAACTGCATACTTGTATGTAACGCAGGTGAGATGGTGAAAGTACGCCTCGGAATACATAGCTTCTCAAAGGATGTGTTTGGGATACGTAACTCCTCGGAAGGATGTACTGGGTGTACATGGTTCCTCAGAAGGATGTACTGGGATACATATCTTCTCAGAGGAATGTTCTTGGAATAGGTTTGAAAACCTATGATTGCAATTATTATTTTTATGATGACATTACATATAAACTGCATGCTTGTATGTAACGCATGTCAGATGATGAAAATATGTACTGGATGTACATGGCTCCTCAGAGGGATGTACGGGGTGTACATAGCTTCTCGAAGGGCCCCTGAGCTTGGAGAGCACTAGAGGAGGTGCTAGGATCTTAAGCTAGAGATTCCATTAAGGACCCAAGAGGTGTTAGGCTCTGGAGCAGAGCTACCCAATCTCGGTCAAGAAATGCTACACAAATAATGCCAGAGCATTGGTAAGCACTGAGAGGAAGTGTTGAGCCTTAAGCAGAGCTTCCATTAAGCACCTAAGCACCCAGAGAGCTTCCATTAAGCAGGGCTACAAGATCTTAGTTGAGATATGTTATACAAGTAAGTATTTAGGTTACTTATCAAACTGTTGTTGTTGTTGGTTCTTATAAAAATACATGAGCATATGATGCAACCATGGTTTTGAAAATATTGTTATAGATTGCACCTTATATGAATTAATCTGACATGTGAATTAATTGTGGTGGTGTCCGGAAAGGAGGCACCAAGCTTGGAGAGAACCTAGAAGGATTTTTAGGCTCTGAAGCAGAGCTGTCAGATCTCGACTGAAAGATATTTTTGGGTGATTCGAGGCTTGCAGAAATTTGGCTACCCTTTAATGCACACCCTGGTGTGGGGTGGGGCAGGGTTGTGAGTGCCATGGTTGTATTAAGCCCAGTAGGATACCTGTGGAACCAAAAGAAGCTACTTATGCAGATGATTAATTGGTTCACTTGACAACCCTTTGTTGATTTTATGTCAATATACATGTGCATGTGATTTATCTATGATTTTGGAAAATCTTGTGAATACTAACATGGGAATTGACTCATTGCATGGGGCTTGAGCATAGGTATTGCTGGATTACCAAAGACATTGGAGATGTTCCAAGTTAGGGAGAAGGATTCTCCAAGACTAGAAAAAGATCTTGTGGTGTGTTCTGATGCATGCAAGCAAGGAATTGGAAAAGTTCCAGATCATGCCATTGGACAGATAAAGGTGTAGAGGAATCACTGCGGTCCTGAAGAGGCTAAGTGGGAGCTAGAGGATGCCATGCGACTGGCACATCCATTTTTGGTTCAATTTTGCAGAGCACTGAGGGCAGTGCTAGTGTAGCAATTGATAATAAAAAAATTGTAAAGCACTGAGGACAATGCTATTGAAGGGGGATGGGAATGTAACACCTCGGTTTTGACCCCGTGGTATTTTGATTGTACATGATGTAAATATTCTATGGAATCATGGCAAGGAGCTCAAGGCCAAGGCCCTACCATTGATTAATGTTTTGTGTATAGGTGATTAAGGTTGATGCCTACAGTTTATGGTGCTAAGTCAAGCACATTATATATATTTGTGAATATCATGTAATTATGCAATTAATAGAATACCACAACTAGCTATGTACTACAACGTTAAAGAGATGGGGGCATGATTTCACAAGGAATAGGGAGTGGGAATTATTTAGACCTTGATCCTATGGGGAAAAGCCAGGTGTCAAAAGAAAACACCAAAAAATGTATGTCCATTCCCTCATGCATTCACGTTTTCATCTTCCCTCACGTTTTGGAGAGTTGTGGGACATTTTTTTATCATCCATCCTTCATTCAGTGTGGGGGGTATGCTCATCATCGTGGTTCATCCAAACCTGTAAGCAGAACTGTGTCCTTGCTCTATGTTATTTTGTTTTGAACCGTTTATCCTTATCCAATAGCCATGAACCTCACAAGCAAAGCGATTTGTTGTTTTGCTAAGCGATTGGGCAGTGGAGATCACTCGATTTTATGAAAGGGTGCTCCTCTGAGCTTTCCCCAGTGTCGTCGAGCATCAGTTCATTGCTATGAATGGTGGTTTGATTTACCTAAGTCGTGGAAGGTGTTTTTGCAATGGTCTCCTCTGTTACAGAGTGAGTGGAGCCTGTTTACTGTGTTTTACCTTGTGGTTGTTGTGATGTGCACCCTGGTTTGGGTCTAATTTATATGCAAGACTTAGGGGTGGAAGAGTAGAGGAATGGGCTTGTTAACCTAGTGCAGAGAGGAACCTCATGAAAAGATAAGAGTGGCTAGTAAATCCCCACTGCATAGCCCTGAAGAGAATTGGAAGGGAAGGCATAGCCCGAGGGACTGTGGAGTAAAGAAGGGGATGCTTCCTTGTGTTGGGGTGTAATTATTGTGGATACCAGGCCAGATAGATCTTGTGTAGGTGTCCCTAGCTCTTGAAGGAACCACTAGCTTAGCCTTTCTGCCTTTCCACTGCCTTAGAATCTTGTTAACCCAATTGGATCTTGGCTTGGTTATGTCTTGTTGTGCACTTGGGCTTGAGTGTAATCCTGGGATGGATAGCCTAATAAACCCAACTGTGTTGGCTTGGCTGTGTTTTTGTTGTATCCTTGGCTCTGTGTGAGACTGCCAGTGTTCCCTTATTCCTTATGGGAATCATGCCCAGCTCGGGGGTGGCATTGTTACTTAGAGATTGATGAGCACACTAGCCTATGGTTGGGTGGAATGTTGCAGTGACATAGGTGGTTGTGGGACGAGTTTCTTTCAAAGGTTGGATTTCCTTCTGCAACTCTTCTTTCCGCAACTTATGGGATGCGGAAACGTCCTTCTGTAAATCTCTATTTATGCAAATCTCCTTCCGCAACTCTCCTTTTCGTATGCGGGATGCAACTTCACAATCTCTATTTTTGCAACGGTCTATTCTGCATGCAGGATGTGGGATCGTAGTTTCCATATTTCCCCAATTCTGCAAACTCAACCTTTCCACACCCTTGAATTCTTGCAGGTTGATTCTCAGTCGTTGATCTGTTTCCAGATGTGGAACAGCTTGTGACCATTGTTTTCCGTCACTTCTTTCTCCGTCGTTCGATCTCCTCTGAGATTTTTTTTCGTAGATCGCAGAATGGATCACTTACAGGGTCAATTTCTTGAAACTGTTTGGAAGTTAGACAATTTATGCACAGACTTGAATAGATTGAACTTCGACCTGGATGCTCATTCATCAAATGTGTGGAACTATGGTCGCGTTTCTCCTCTAAGGTAAGAGGGGATGTGACAGTATGGTATTAGAGCTACTGGTTGCAGCACTAGGGCCTAAATGGGCCAAGTTGAATAGTTAACATAGCTTGTGTTGAAGCTTTGGGCCTCAAAGGGACCATGCGAAATCCACCTCTGTGTTTAGAGAAATTCAGCAGATTTCAACAGGGGTTGTATGGGCCAGAAAGTTGGAAAAATGGCAATTGAGTTATGCACCAGATTGTGTGAAATCAAAGGATTTACAAAAAAAACGAGGACGCTACCCTCGACCCGCCCTGTAGTGGTGTAGGGAAGCCACAAGGAGGCAAGCCCCTTGACCCCTGTTGTCCCCATGAGACTTTCGTTATTGCAGAAAGGAAACTACAGCCAGAAGGAGTGCTAATTATTAGAATTGTTAAACATTAGCCAACCCGACGAAAGGCACATTGATCGTTTATGCTTGCAAGAAGCAATTAGTAAGTAATCATTTGAATTTCTGAGATTGACTAACAAATGATGTTATTAACGCATTTTGTAGAGTCATAGTGCATATTGAAGAGGTTATCTTGGTCCACTAAGGAGGTCAAAGAAGATCAACGCCAAGAAAATAAACAGCATGGATGATGCGCAGGATCCCTATGGGCACGGGGAGGATTCTATGGGTGGGAATACAAGAGACCCACAAGAGGGCAGAAAGCCACTCCAATGCTGGAGATATGGAGGACCCCATTTGTGCCGGATTTGTCCACATGGGGAAGGGTATGTAAGGCCAACTTATAATTCCCAAGGTCATGGAACTGAATCTATTGGGAAGAGGGAACAAGAGAGTTCCCTAGATGTTGCAGCTACCATAACCAGCCTGAGGGCAAAGTTGCATGATTGCAAAGAAGAAAATAAGAGGTTGGTCAAGGATTTGGTAGGGCAAAACAAGTTGACTATAACCATGCTACAGAGTTTGGAAAATCTCCAAAGGTAGAAAAACTATGGGCATTAGTTAACATAGATGGAAGGGAGTAGGATAAATTCTCACGAGAAGAATGAGAAGCTTAACCCAAGGAAGAAAGGTTTTAAGCCTCATCACATCCTGAAGAAGCAAAGGCAGTCATCACAAGCTGTGATTGAGCCAGCCAGAATGATGAGGGAAAAGCCAAAGGAACCATTCAAATGTTGGCGATGTGAAGGACCCCATCTATGCAGGAAATGTCCACTTGAGAATAGGAATGAGGGTCAAGTCCCCAGCACCCAAGAAGTTGAAACTGTGGGTCAGCAATCAGGGACCATTCCTAGAATTTGTGCAGTGTTAGAATACCACCAGGAAGGTCTTAACTCAATTGTGGTGGAAGTTGAGGGTGAGATTGTTGAACATACTGTTTCTATTTTGATTGACCATGAATCGACTCACAATTATATTACTCCTGGATTTGTTGAGATGTGCACTTTGAAGAAGTCAAAGCATAGAAGATAATGGTTAGTTCAACTAGCCGTTGGAACCAGAAGAAGGTCAGTGGGGTAGTAATGAAATGTCCATTGGTCATGGATGGGTTTGCCACCTGTGCAGATATGAATGTTCTACCACTTGGATCCTATGATGTCCTCATTTGAATGGATTGGTTGAAGCACAGAGAAAAAGGCTTGATTGCTACAACAAGACATTTGAAGTGCTTGGATGAAGAAGTAACCTAAAGGTTGTGAAAGGCATTCCAAAAGCGATCTTTGGGAGGAAGTATTCAGTAACGAAGTTGAAGAAGTTCTGTCGAAAAAGTTGCAGAGTGAATGCAACTCATGTTTTGGAGGCAACAGAGAATGAAGCTCCTAGGTTGGAGGACCTTCATGTGTTACAGGAATTCAGGGATGTTTTCCTGATGAAGTTCCATTGTTTCCTCCAAAGAGGGACGTTGATCCCACGATTGAACTTGTGCCAGGTAAAGCACCAGTGTCCAAGACACCCTACAGGGTGAGTACACTAGAAATGCTAGAGCTAAAGATGCAGCTGGAAGAGTTGTGAGAAGAAAAGTATATTAGGCTAAGTGTGTCTCCATGGGGAGCACCAGTTTGGTTCGATAAGGAGGAAGACAGTACACAAAAGATGTGTATTGATTTCAGACCGTTAAACAAAGTCACTGTGAAGAACAAGTAAGGATCAAGGATGAAAATGTTCATAAGACAACCTTCAGAGCAAGGTATGGATCTTATGATGTTGTAGTGGTATCATTTGGTTTCACAAATGCACCAGCTACATCTATGTGCCTTGTCAATAATGTTTTTAGTAAATACCTAGACAGGTTTGTTCTTGTTTTCCTTGATGGCATTCCTATTTATTCTAAGAATGAGGAAGAACATGTGGAACATTCGAGGCTGACTTTCAAATTGCTCAGGAAGCATAAGTTGTATGCAGGTTTGAGTAAATGTGACTTCTATGTGGATAGAATTCGTTATTTGGGTCACCTTATCTAAGATAGAGGAATATCTGGAGACCCTAAAAATATTGAGGCCATGATGAGTTGGCCTGCTCCAAGAAAGTTAACAAATATAAGATCTTTTGTGGGACTTGCAGGGTATTGTAGGAAGCTCGCTAAAGAAGATTCTGCAGGTAAAGTGAAGCCCATGTATAGGCTGAGGAAGCCTGCATGTGAACTTGTAGTTCCATGAGGAAATGGCCCTTGTATGTATGGGTATACATATGAGGACTTCCTGAAGACTCAAGTAGAATGACCTGAGCATAGCAGTATGGTTGTGGCCAATGAAACCCAGGGCAGGAAGCTGCCATGTGCCATGATAAAGATCTCATGACTAAGAACAGATTTTAAAACTTTAGATTGCAAGTTTTTATGTTGATTATGGGAGGTTGTGATCTCCTGTGATGGGTTTGAATCATGCTAACAATGGATATGCTTATTTTGCATTGCTTGATGTTTTAAGGTTCCTGTTGACTAACCGTGACTCTTTGGCTAATTTAAAATTGTGTCAGGATGACGTGTTGTATGCAGATGCCGAGGTTTTGGGCAGCATGCGTAAGTAAGGGATGAGTACTCCCCACTTGCAGAAGCTAAACAACATGAGGATGGCCTTATGGTTGTAAAAATCTAATTTTCTGCAAGAAGCATGATTATGAACTCATATTTTTGTTTTTGAATATCAATGTTATTGATCGTTTGATATTTGGGAAATCATGTATGCATGAAATAGATTTGAGAATCTATGATTAAAATTTTATGATTACATCTCATGTAAACTGCATACTTGTATGTAACGCATGTGAGATAGTGAAAGTACGCCTTGGAATACATAGCTTCTCAAAAGGATGTGTTTGGAATACATAAATCCTCGGAAGGATGTACTGGGTGTACATGGTTCCTCGGAAGGATGTACTGGGATACATAGCTTCTCGGAGGAATGTGCTTGGAATAGGTTTGAAAACCTATGATTGCAATTATTTTTTTTATGATGACATCTCATATAAACAGAATACTTGTATGTAACGCAGGTGAGATGATAAAAATATGTACTGGATGTACATGACTCCTTGGAGGGTTGTACAAGGTGTACATAGCTTCTCGAAGGGTCCCTGAGCTTAGCGAGCACTGGAGGAGGTGTTAAGCTCTTAAGCCAGAGCTACCATTAAGCACCCAAGAGGTGTTAGACTCTGGAGCAAAGATACCCAATCTTGGTCGAGAAATGCTACACAGATAATGCCGGAGCATTGGTAAGCACTAAGAGGAAGTTTTGATCTTTAAGCAGAGCTTCCATTAAACACCCAGAGAGGTGTTGGGCTCTAACGCAGGGCTACCAGATCTCGATTGAGATATGTTATACAGATAAGTATTTGGCTTACTTATCAAACTGTTGTTGTTGTTGATTCTTGTAAAAATACATGAGCATATGATGTAGCCATGGTTTTGAAAATCTTGTTATAGATTGCACCTTATATGAATGAATCTAACATGTGAATTAATTGTGGTGGTGTCTGGAAAGGAGGTGCCAATATTGGAGAGAACCTAGAAGGAGTTTTAGGCTCTAAAGCAAAGCTGTTAGATCTCGACTAAAAGATATTTTTGGGTGATCCGAGGTTTGCACAAATTTGGCTACCCTTTAATGCATACCCAGGTGTGGGGTGGGGCAGGGTTATGAGTGCCATGGTTGTATTAAGCCTAGTAGGATACCTGTGGAACCAAAAGAAGCTACTTATCTAGATGAGTATTTGGTTCACTTGACAACTTTTTGTTGATTTTATGTCAATATACATGTGCATGTGATTCATCTATGATTTTGGAAAATCTTGTGAATACTAACATGGGAATTGGCTCGTTGCTTGGGGCTTTAGCATAGGTATTGTTGGATTACCAAAGACATTGGAGATGTTCCAAGCTGAGGAGAAGGATTCTCTGAGACTAGAAAATGATCTCGTGGTGTGTTCTGATGCATGCAAGCAAGGACTTGGAAAAGTTCCAGATCGTGCCATTGGACAGATAAAGGTGTAGAGGAAGCATTGCAGTCCTAAAGAGGCTACGTGGGAGCTGGAGGATGCCATGCGACCAACACATCCATTTTTGGTTCAATTTTGTAGAGCACTGAGGGCGGTGCGAGTGAAGCAATTGTTAAAAAAAAATTGTAAAGCACTCAGGACAATACTATTGAAGGGGGAGGGGAATGTAACACCCCGGTTTTGACCCCATGGTATTTTGATTGTACATGATGTAAATATTGTATGGAATCATGGCAAGGATATCAAGGCCAAGGCCCTACCATTGATTGATGTTTTGTGGATAGGTGATCAAGGTTGATGCCTACGGTTTATGGTGCTAAGTCAAGCACAGTATATATATTTGTGAATATCATGTAATTATGCAATTAATAGAATACCACAACTAGCTATGTATTGCAACGTTAAGGAGATGGGGGCATGATTTCACAGGGAACAGGGAGGGGAAATTATTCATACCTTAAGCCTATGGGGAAAATCTAGGTGTCAAAAGAAAACACCCAAAAACGTATTCCCATTCCCTCATGCATTCACGTTTTCATCTTCCCTCATGTTTTAGGGAGCTGCGGGACGTTGTTGATCATCCATCCTTCATTCAGTGTAGGGGGTATGCTCATCATCATGGTTCATCCAAACCTGCAAGCAGAACCGTGTGCTTGCTCTATGTTATTTTGTTCTGAACCGCTTACCCTTATCCAATAGTCGCGAACCTCACAGGCGAAGTAAGCTCTGATACAATCTTTTAACAGAACTTGGCTCTGATACCATTTTTTGCCCAGGACTTAAACAGAAGAAATATTTGAGACAATAGAGCTTAATTCAGATAAACAGAGTTTGGATAAACACGAGAGACAGATGATGCACAATGAAATACAGATGATTATTATTATTATCAGGAAGAACATTACATCAGAAGATTACAGCAGCGGAACATAACCATAAACCAAGACCTATTCTCGTGATGCAATCTGATCGCTCGAAGCGCAGTTGCAGAGCAGGAGAGACTCAGACTCTAAGACTCTAAAAACCCGAATGCCTAAATGAAAGAATTCGGAGTTTATTTATAGGAGAAAGTAGATTCTTTCTTCCGACAGAAGTTAGACCAAAAGATCATAGTACCATGATTCGGATATGGGTACAGAGTCCCACATTATCTCGTCCCTTGTCAGATTGACAGCCCGAAAGCATCAGGGGACCGAATCAGTACCAGAGCACTAACTTATGATAGACATAAAGTAAATATACCTTAGTACAAAGTAGAGATTGATTCCTGTCAATCCTACGGAAACAGATATGAAATATCACACAGTGGAGATTTTATTCGGAAATCCCACAAAAAACCATTATGATAAAATCTACATAGTAGAGATTTTTGGTCAGGAATCCTACGGAAAACCTGTCTGCCACCACTGTCGTGCAGAAAGACGTTAAATCAAATCATTAGATAATGGCGCGCCTGGGGATAAGTATAATGGCGTCCGAATCCAAAGCGCGAGATGAGATGGTTTGAAAAGAATTGGATCATGATCTCATGTTGGGTTTCCCATCCTTCTTCATCAGCATTGTCAGGAGGTACAAGAAACTCTATGGGCTCGAAGGGATTGCTGTCCGGATCCACTTGTGAGTGGAAATCTTCATAATTATCTCCTTGGAAGCGAACAAATCTGGCGGAATATTGACTGGTAATGAACCAGCGCACATGGCCACATTGTCTTGTACTCAGCATAAAATCTTCGTCCGAAATATTTTTGAGATCTAGTACAAGATCCTGCATGACAGTATATGGAGCATATCTATTTGAAAATCCCGGAATATCTAAAAGGTGTAGATATCCTGGCTTTATAATCCACTGAGATAGCCCGTAGATTCTCCACCAGTCTATGAACCAGGCTGGAGTGGGGTCATCGGATTCAAGTGCTTCTAGGCCCACATGTTCTTGATGGAACGAAAACTGCACACTATAAAACAAACTGTTAACAAAGTTTTGGAGTGTCATACCTGTGTAAAAACATTCCCGCTGGCGGTCTGGGTCATATTCTGGATGGTGACGGAGATCAAAAAATCTTTCTATGGTTATGTGGCAACTTTGTAATGCTTCCTCATCATCTTCTAATGTGAATAACTCATATGATATGGAACCTATTCTTTCCAAATAATTTAGAGCTTCCCTTGCTAGTTCATTCTGGGCTCTCAGATGATCATCAGTCCATAGATATGGATGTATTTCTCTCTATCGTATTTCCTTTATAGGGTACCATGCATCGTCCAGATCTTGTATATGATAATTTAGAATATATGCAATCCATCCCTCTGTTGTTTCAATCTGTACTTCATATTCCTCATGTCGAACGAAGTTGCAAGTTAAGGAATGAATAGAATTCTTTTCTAAGAATTCTCTACTGAGCATATCTGCAAAGCTATTCTTTTCTCCAGGGATAAACTCGATGTCGAAATCATACTGTGACAGCTGCATTACCCAACGAACCATGGCTGCATCTTCAAACTCACATTTCTGGATTGCATATTGCAGAGCCTTGCAATAAGTTTTAACCAAAAAATGGGTGTAAATTACAAAGTCTTTGAACTTTGTTATTCCCATATTAACAGCTCTGAGTTCTTTCTTTAAGCTTGGCCAATTAAGTTGAGTCTTATCCCACAAACCAGAAGCATATTGGCAGATTTCGACTTCTCAGGATTTTCCTGACATAAAACTGCTCCCCAACCAATATGACTGGCATCAGTCATAATGATTTTCTTCCAATCTTCCTGGATTGGTGACAGAGGCTGGATTGATCTTACTTTGTCCTTTATATTTCTCACCGCTTGAGTATGCTGCTTGCTCCATGGGACTGGATCGGTGGTTAATCTTTGATTGAGCAGCTTTCTATCCTGAGCACAATGTTTCAGAAATTTCGAGATGTAATTCAAACTGCCTAAGAATCTCTGCAGTTGTTTTTTATCAGTTATTACATCTGGAAAATTATCAACAAAATTTAGGCTACGCTGGATTACAGTGTAGGAACCATACTGGATATTGTAGCCTAAGAAATCTATAACTGTCTTGAATAGTTTCATCTTTGATGCTGATAAAACTATCCCATTTTCCTGGACCCTTTTATGGAAGATCTTCAAATGTTTAACATGGTCCTGCAAATTATCTGAATGGATCAATATATCATCTATGTACTTTTTACAGAAATGATCCATATCATTGAATGTTTCATCCATTATCCTTTGGAATGTAGAAGGTGCATTTATCAGGCCGAAAGGCATGATATTCCATTCATAGTGTCCTTGTGGGACAGAGAATGTTGTCTTCCATTTATCATCTTCTGCAATTCCAACCTGCCAAAAACCAGATTTAAGATCGAATTTCGAAAAGATCTTGGATTTTGAAACTTGAGCTAAAATCATTGATGGCTTGGGTAATGGATAGGCATCATAATCTAAAATTGCATTTAAGGGCTTATAATTCACAACTAGCCTCGGTTTTCCTCTTGCAATCTCAGCATTTTTATTAACATAAAAAGCAAAGCAGGCAATCTGGCTTTTGCTTTTCCTGATCAAACCTTTCTGAAGCAATTCTTTGATTTCTTCTTTGCAATGCTACTGCTGTTGAGCATTCATAGGAATTGCTTTTGACCTTCTGAGCTTTCCTAGAAAGTCTTTCTTCAGAGGCAGAGTTACTTCATGCTTCTTTATATGCCAAAAAGCATTGGGATCTTCAGAACAACATGCATGAAGTTTATCAGAGACTTCTTTGATTTCTCTCTGGAATTTTCCTTGATCCAGAGCCGTCTCTGTTTTTAGAATTTCTTTCTGAATTTCTAGTTTTGATAGCATATTTTCCATTCTTTCTATTCTGTGAAGAATATTAGGTGCATTTGAATTTACGAATGGAAAATAAGCTTTCTTGTCATTGTATTCCACGAAATAACAGAACTGACCAGTTGTTCTGTTTGTCATAGCCCCATGTGCTTCAAAGTTCTGGAAGAAAGGAGTTCCCAGATACATAGCACAATCCATGTTTGGGATGATAGGACATACTAGATGCATTCCCAATTCTTCTGTAATAAAAACATCTAGTTCTACTTCATGTTTAGTAGGAATATCTCCACCTGCAGTAATTACTCTAGGACATGAAGTAGGTCTTCTGAGGTGCATACTGACCACAGAAGGATTCACAATATTTAATTTGCTACCTGAGTCCATTAATACTTTCCAATACTCTATACGACCTCCAATTCTTACTTTCATTTTTACACAGTACATAACATCTCTATTAACAATATTGCAGCCTAATCCGGATCTGTCGGATTCTGCTTCTTCTTCTTGACTGATGTTTTCATTTAGAGGAGGATGGAAAGTATATTTTTCATCTTTACCAGAAATAGGAGGATTAGAAGAAGAAGTACCTTGCAGGTTTAGACTTGTCAATCTATGAGCCATGTTCTGATGGTTGTCCATGCAAAGTCTTTTGTTTTCCCGTACTTCTTTTCTCAATTCCTTGATAGCTTGATGAACTGCTGGTAAAGTTTGAGGTAAATCTGTTCCAAAGTTTGCTTCTCTGAATTGTCGAGTCAAGGCTTCTACAGAGAAGAGAGAGGCAGGAGGAACATATCCTTTTGAAGAATTTTCTCTTTTTGCTGGTGCTTTGTTCAAATGATCTGTTAGCAATTTTCTGTACATTTCTTTTATCTGCGGCTCTGTCGCATACATCATTTGTGTGAACAATGTTCTGCTAGTTACATCATTGTCACCTTTCATCATATGGACTGTGTTGCACCTGCACACATCAGGATCACTGCATTCACATTCTTGTTGGCATTCTGTACAATAAGGATTTCTGCAGCATTCTTCTTCAGATGATGATTCTGAATTCTCAATCTGGTTAACTTCATCTGAATCATCTTCTGAACTTGAAGATTCATAACTGTCAAATTCATCAAAGCAATTTACTTTCCCTTTCTTCTTCAAAGGTTTCTTTCCTTTTTCTTTCTTTGGCTTTGGGCATTCAGAGGAAAGATGTCCTTTCTGTTGACAGTTATAACAGACAATTTCAGAATGTTTTTTGAAATTTTTTGTCTGTTTGTAGGGTTTAGGTTTGGCTCTACTTGTCTTATGGGAAGACTTGGCATTCTTTGCAGGTTTATGTTTCTTTGTTTTCCTGCGAGCATACCCCCCAGAATGGCTAGGATTCCCTAAGTGCCATTGTTTACAGAGCTGGTGATAACCATGGGGTTTTTTGGGATTAGTGGCTGCACGAGCAACTTTCATCTGGGTGCAAAGTTCTACTATGACAGCTTTGACAGCTTGACGAATGACTCCAAACTTATAATCACCAGTTTTACCAGGGAGTTTTGCAACTAATGCTGAAGAAACCCAAGAAGGAAGAGATGAAACAAAAATCTCCTTCCATTTAGGTTCCAAAATAAGACTTGGAGACAGGCTGTGCAGACGCTGTAAATACTCATTAAAGTATTCATCAAAATGTTTCATATTGTGCAGCTTCATGGCAGTCAGAGTAATGGTTGTAATTTCATTGGTAATTGTAGGAAAACCTACAAAATTGACTTGAATAGCATAAAGAAGACAACCAATCATATTACTCTGAGGGAGAATAGTAACTGGATCCATATAAGTACCGCCATCTTCATTTGTGACCACGGATATTTCCCAACTATGTAGGAGATTAGGCTGAGCAAGAATTTCAGCTTTCATCCAGGCATCTAAAACTCCTTCAAAACCACTCATGATTCTGCAGGTAGCATTTATAGGACCTATTTCATCTGCTAAATATGTGCAATAACATACAAGCATAGAGTGCAGAACTGACATGATTTCTGATTCAGTGCAGTTATCAATATTCCAAGAATAGTTACTGCTTGCAGACCAATCTTTATGGTATTCAGATTTCATTAAATCACGACGGTCAGGGGCAGGAGTCCATGACGAATGATAACTGGATCTGGAAGATGTGGCATGTACATCTACAGGGTCATTATCTGGAGAAGATGGAATCTGAAAAAGGAGTTTATCTTCTGGAGTGAATGACTGGATATATTGTTCCAGGGTGTCAAGATCAGGCTGATCTTCAATTTTATGCATACTTGTATCAGGAGTATCTGGAACATCATAATGAGAAAACGAGACGCGCTCGGATTCTTTTTTAGATTCTCTGGAGGAGGAAGATCCAACGATCTGAGGAGAAGAATAAGGAGTCACTGTGTAGTCAGAAGTGTAAGGATTTGGAAACATTATAGGCTTTGGTGACTCAAGGAGACTTTCAACTGATTTAGAAGCCAAAGAATATGGAACAGAAGCTTTTGGCTCAGAAAACATGGAAGTTGTTTTATATACATCAGGCACAGACTTTTTCTTGAGATGTTCAACAGAGTTACTGAATGTATAAACCTGTTTCTTCAAAACTTCAAGACTATTATTTACAACAACTAACTCCTTGCCTTGAGAAAGAGCTAGTTCTGACATTTTCTTCTCGGTCTGAATTGTTAACCTGTCAATGCTTTGTGCTAAAGCATGATCATTTTTATCCAGAGTTGTTATATGTGTATTCAGACAAGTTGTATTGAAATCTTGCTTCTGCAAGACTCTATCCAATTTCAGCTGAATAGCTATTACTGCTTCATCAACAGACATGAATTGTCTTCTAACATATTTTTCCATACTAGCCAATGCCATATTGGTCCAGTTGGTTGCAGCAATAGATTCACGATCAGTTAGAGCATGGTCATCTAACTGTGAGGGAAATAATCTGAAAACCTTTCCATCCTTTTGACTAATAACAAAAATTTTCCATGGAGGAAAGTCAGTTTCAGTTTCAGTAATTGATCCATCAAGCATTTCCCATTTATGCTTGGTTGCTTGTCCAACATGCATCATATGAACTTTTAACTGTAAACAGACTTCATGGATCAATTTTTCACCTTTGTTCCTGACAGCTAACAGATGTCTTGGGATGTTTGGCTTTGCTAACATCTGATGTATCTTCGGGGTGAACACAGGAAGTTGCAGAGGTGAAGGTATCACTATCTGATTTTTCTCTAGCTTTTCTTCCACATGTTGTTCATGATTTATTTTCTTTTGTTTGGCCTCATTTCTGAACTGTTTGACTAGAGAAGCTTCTATCTGGTTGTGCGATGGATAATACCATTCATAAAAAGACAACCACATATTTTGTGCTTGCATGTACGCCTTCCATGCAGCAGTGTTTTCTTCATTAAATGCCTTTCTATCTTTCTTTTCCAAAAGTAGAACTTCTTGCATGTATAAGTTTTCTTTCTCATGTGTGAATATGTCCCAATTAAACATCTTTTTCTTCCAGCTATCTTCTGGATTGTAGGGACTTATTCCTTTGAAGATTTTCAAGAAAGATATTATCTCAGTGTCAGAGGGGATCTCTACTGAGGCAGGTATCTTATCAATAGGATTTCGGCGGTATGCAGGAATAGCATGTCTATCAGGAAACCCTAAACCAGTTGACTGGTTTCCAGAAACAGTTTGAAGAAGTAGTTCTTCATGTGGATTGAAGAACTTGACTGTTTTGTATCGGGCTTCTGTATCTTCTTCTGCAGGTACAAATCTGATCATGTTGATTCTGTGAGATGAATCATCTAATCCATGAGGCTGTGGTACATTAGCAGAAAATTGACAAAAGGTTTTTGAACAGTGAGGATGGTCACATACAGAAGCAAGAGGAGAAGTTGTCACACTTGGTGACGCAAGAGTTGGTTGATTTAACAAAGCTTTGAGTTGTTCAAGCAAGGCTGGCTGAATCGTTATCATTTGTTCAGACTGTTGTAAACTAGGTATAGAACTAACAGTTTGAGATAACTGTTGTGGTCTAGGGAATCTAGTTACAACTTGGTGGTCGGATTCAGTTATGATAGACTGTGCAATACTGATAGGTTGGCGAGATTTCTTATGCCAACTGGTAACCCAATCTTCTGGAGGAATTAACTGATTTTTCTTTATAGCTAAAGGAGCTATAGGGTTACAGGATGAATCATACTGTATCAGGGTAACTGTACCAGCATCTTGTTCTGCAGGTTTCAAGATGGCAGGTATTGTCGTGTTATAAAATCTGACACAGGTTATATAGAACACAGTCAAATTTTTAGAATTTGCGGCAAAGCCTTCATAGCCTTGTGTCTGGATCCCTAATGTTAAACATTTCAGAATATTGGGATCATCAAGAGCAACTGAGAAATCTGGGAAGACATCGTATTGGACAGGTCCATCAGACAGACTGGTTTCTACCCCCCCAATCAAAGCTTGAGTAAAAGATGACCAACGATTGTCCAGGAGAGCAGAGAAGACAAAAGTGGATTGTCCACGACGATGTAAAGCATTTAAACCAACGCGAACCATTCCTAAATGAAGGAACTTATAACCAGAGTTCCGAGCAGCTTTAATATGAGTAGGTTCAATAAGAGGCACAGTGAGCATGGTATTGGAATTCATATCTGTTCGTAGGGAATTTTCTTTAATTTTTATCTGGCTTAATGCTTTCAAATGGAAAGGTGATACATGTTTATAAACATCAGCAGCATTAACAGCAGGAAGTTTCCAAGAGACAGAAGGAGATTGTTCTTCAATATTTAAACAGGAAGATGTAGAAGTAGAAGCATGAGAAGTACAAATAGATTCTAAACCAGATCTAACATTTTCTTCGGCTTCTAATTCATCAAAGTGCTTTGAACCAAAACGGCCAAAAGACGGAGTCGAGTCCATATTTATCACAATATAATATCACTACCACTTATACCAGAAGCAATATTATTAAGACAGTCTAATACACTATACTGTTATGCAGACTGAATTATGGACAGAAACTTATACATCCAATAAGTATAACCCGAAGGAACCATGCGTTCGGCTCTAGCGATTGGATTTGAAACCAAAGCAGACCGACAACTTTCACCACAGAAGTGGATCACTTGATATCACAGGTATTCGGATCAGAGCTATTTTTGGACATAAGAGTTTAATTTTCTAACAGAAAGCAAATCCTGATTTCGAACCAGACAGAAAAGGAAATGATGCTGAGGAGAAATAAGGGATAGGCTTAACTGATCATCGCGGCGACATTTTGCACAGAGTTCTCGACCGAACGGTTTCAACCCCTTCAACGCCTTCACACGGCTAACACGGCTCTTGCGCTATTCACGATCTCAAACGAACACTTCTAGCACGTCCAACTCAAACGATGAATTTTACATTGTCAAGTCAATCTCAGCTTATATCTTCACTCGAACCAGCAACAATCTTTTAACAGAACTTGGCTCTGATACCATTTTTTGCCCAGGACTTAAACAGAAGAAATATTTGAGACAATAGAGCTTACTTCAGATAAACACGAGAGACAGATTTGTTGTTTTGCGGAGCGATTTGTTGTTTTGCGGAGCGATTTATTGTTTTACTGAGCGATTGGGCAATGGAGATCTATTTTATGAAAGAGTGCTCCTCCGATCTTTCCCAGTGCCATCGAGCATCAGTTCATCGCTTTGAACGGTGGTCTGATTTACCTAAGTCGTGGAAGGTGTTTCCACAGTGGTCTCCTCTGTTACAGAGTGACTGGAGCATGTTTACTGTGTTTTACCTTGTGGTTGTTGTGATGTGCACCCTGGTTTGGGTCTGATTTGTATGCAAGACTTAGGGGTGGAAGAGAAGAGGAATGTGCTTGTTAACCTAGTGTAGAGAGGAACCTTATGAAAAGATAAGAGTGGCTAGTAAATCCCCACTGCACGGCCCTGAAGAGCACTGGAAGGGAAGGCATAGCCCAAGGGACTGTAGAGCAGAGAAGGGGATGCTTTCTTATGTTGGGGTGCAGTTATTGTGGATACTAGGCCAGATAGATCTTGTATAGGTGTCCCTGGCTCCTGAAGGAACCAATAGCTTAGCCTTTCTACCTTTCCACCACCTTAGCATCCTGTTAACCCAATGGAGATTGGCTTGGATGGTAGCATGTTAACCCAATTGGATCTTGGCTTGGTTGTGTCTTGATGTGCACTTGGCCTTGTGTGTCATCCTTGGCTGGATAGCCTGATAAACCCAATTGTGTTGACTTGGCTGAGTTTTTGTTGTATCCTTGGCTATGTATGAGTCTACTAGTGTTCCCTTATTCCTTGTGGGAATCATGCCCAACTCGGGGGTGGCAGTGTTGCTGAGAGATTGATGAGCACACTGGCCTAAGTTGGGTGGAACGTTGCAGCGACATAGCTGGTTGTAGGATGAGCTTCTTTCGAAGGTTGGATTTCCTTTCACAACTCTTCTTTCTGCAACTTGTGGGATGGGGAAACGTCCTTCTATAAATCTCTATTTCCACAAATCTCCTTCTGTAACTCTCCTTTCCGCGTGTAGGATGCGGGATGCAGGATGTGGCTTCACAATCTCTATTTCCGCAATGGTCTATTCTACATGCGGGATGCGGGATAGTAGTTTCCATATTTCCCTGATTCTGCAAATTCAAGCTTTCCACACTGTTGATTCTTACGGGTTGATTCTCAGCCATTGATTTGTTTCCAGATGCGGAACAAATAGTGACCATCGATTTCCGTCACGATCTTTCTCCGTCGTTCGATCTCCTCTGAGATTTTTTTCGTAGATCGCAGAATGGATCAATGATAGGGTCAATTTCTCAAAACTATTGGAAAGTTAGAGGATTTATGCACAGACTTGAATAGATTGAACTTCGAGCTAGATGCTCATTCATAAAATGTGTGGAACTATGGTCGTGTTTCTCCTCTAAGGTGAGAGGGGACGTGACAGTATGGTATTTGAGTTGTTGGTTGCAGCACTATGGACTAAATGGGCCAAGTTTAACAGTTAAAAGAGCTCATGTTATAGCTTTTGGCCTTAAAGAGGCCATGAGAAATCCACCTCTGTGTTTAGAGAAATTCATCAGGTTTCAATAGGGATTGCAGGGGCCAGAAAGTTGGAAAAATGGCAATGAAGTTATGCGCCAGATTGCGTGAAATCGAAGGGTTTACAAAAAAACGAGGACGCTGCCCTCGACCCACCCTGTAGTGGTGCAGGAAAGCCACAAGGGGGCAAGCCCCTTGACCCCCATTGTCCCTCTGAGACAGTCGTTATTGTAGAAAGGAAACTACAGCCAGAAGGAGTGCTAATTATCAAAATTGCTAAACATTAGCCAACCCGACGAAAGGCAGATTGATCGTTTATGCTTGCAAGAAGCAATTGGTAAGTAATTGTTTGAATTTCTGAGATTCACTAATAAATGATGTTGTTAACACATTTTGCAGAGTCGTAGTGCAGATTGAAGAGTTGATCTTGGTCCGACCAAGGAGGTCAAAGAAGATCAACGCCAAGAAAATTAACAGCATGGATGATGTGCAGGATCCCATTGGGCATGAGGAAGATGCTATGGGGGGGAATACAAGAGACCCACAAGAGGGCAGAAAGACACTCCAATGCTGGAGATATGGAGGACCCTATTTGCACCCGATTTGTCCACATGAGGAAGGGTATGTAAGGCCAGCTTACAATTCCCAAGGTAATGGAACTGAAACTGTTGGGAAGAGGGAACAAGAGAGTTCCCCAGATGCTGCAGCTACCATAAGAGGCCTAAGGGTAGAGTTGCGGGATTACAAAGAAGAAAATAAGAGGTTGGTCAAGGCTTTGGTAGAGCAAAATCAGTTGACAACAACCATGCTACAGAGTTTGGCATATCTCCAAAGGAAGATAAACTATGGGCATCAGTTAACAAAGATGGAAGGGAGTAGGATAAATTCTCATGAGAAGAATGAGAAACTTAACCCAAGGAAGAAAGGTCTTAAGCCTCATCGTCTCCTGAAGCAGCAAAGGCAGCCATCAGAAGTTGTGATTGAGTTGGCCAGAATGAGGAGGGAATAGCTAAAGGAACCACTAAAATGTTGGGGATGCGAAGGACCCCATCTGCGTAGGAATTGTCCACTTGATAATAGGAATGAGGGTCAAGTCCCCAACACCAAAGAAGCTGAAAATGTGGGTCAGGAATTAGGGATCATTCCTAGAATTTGTGCAGTGTTAGAAGACCATCGAGAAGGTCATAACTCAATTGTGGTGGAAGTTGAGGGTGAGATTGTTAAACAAACTGTTTCTGTTTTGAATGATCCTGGATCAACTCACAGCTATATTACTCCTGGATTTGTTGAGATGTGCTCTTTGAATAAGTCAAAGCATAGAACATCATGGTTAGTTCAACTAGCCATTAGAACCAGAAGAAGGTCAGTGGGGTAGTAATGAAATTTCCATTGGTCATGGATGGGTTAGCCACCTATGCAGATCTAAATGTTCTGCCACCTGGATCCTATGATGTCCTCATTTGAATGGATTGGTTGGAAGCACAGAGAAAAAGGATTGATTGTTACAACAAGACCTTTGAAGTGCTTGGATGAAGAAGCAACCTAAAGGTTGTGAAAGGCATTCCAGAAGTGATCTTTGGGAGGAATTCTTCAGCAACGCAGTTGCAGAAGTTCTGTGGGAAAACTTTCAGAGTGTATGCAACTCATGTTTTGGAGGCAACAGAGAATGAAGCTCCTAGGTTGGAGGACCTTCATGTGTTGCAGGAATTCAAGGATGTTTTCCTGATGAAGTTCCAAGGTTTCCTCCAAAGAGGGACGTTGATCCCACGATTGAACTTATGCCAGGTAAAGCAACATTGTCCAAGACACCCTACAGGGTGAGTACACTAGAAATGCAAGAGCTGAAGATGCAGCTGGAAGAGTTGTGAGAAGAAAAGTATATCAGGCCAACTGCGTCCCCATGGGGAGCACCAATTTGGTTCGAGAAGGAGGAAGACGGTACACACAATATGTGTATTGATTTCAGACTGTTGAACAAAGTCACTGTGAAGAACAAGTAAGGATCAGGGATAAAAATGTTCATAAGACGACCTTCAGAGCAAGGTATGGATCTTATGATGTTGTAGTGATATCATTTCATTTCAGAAATGCACCAACTACATCTATGTGCCTCATGAATAATGTTTTTAGTAAGTATCTGGACAGGTTTGTTCTTGTTTTCCTTAATGGCATTCTTATTTATTCTAAGAACAAGGAAGATCGTGTGGAACATTCGAGGCTGACTTTGAAATTGCTCAGGAAGCATATGTTGTATGCAGGTTTGAGCAAATGTGACTTCTATGACGATAGAATTTGTTATTTGGGTCACCTTATCTTGGATAAAGGAATATCTGGAGACCCTAAAAAGATTGATGCCATGATGAGTTGGCCTGCTCCAAGAAAGTTAACAGATATAAGATCTTTTGTGGGACTTTTAGGGTATTGTAGGAAGCTCACTAAAGAAGATTCTGTAGGTAAAATGAAGCCCGTGTATAGGCTGAGGAAGCCTACATATGAACTTGTAGTTCCATGAGGAAATGGCCCTTGTATGTATGGGCATACATATGAGGACTTCCTGAAGACTCAGGTAGAGTGACCTGAGCAGAGCAGTATGGTTGTGGCCAATGAAACCCAGGGCAGGAAGCTGCCATGTACCATGAGAAGGATCTCATGACCGAGAACAAATTTTAAAACTTCATATTGTAAGTTTTTCTGTTGATTATGGGAGACTGTGATCTCCTATGATGGTTTTGAATCATGCTAACAATGGATATGCTTGTTTTGCATTGCTTGATGTTTTAAGGTTCCTGTTGACTAACTGTGACTGTTTGGTTGATTTAAAATTGTGTCAGGATGACGTGTTGTATGCAGATGTCCAGGTTTTGGGCAGCATGCATAATTAACTGATGAGTACTCCCCACTTGCAGAAGCCAAACAACATGAGGATGGCCTCATGGTTGCAAAAATTTGATTTTTTGCAAGAAGCAGGATTGTGAACTCAAATTTTTGTTTTTGAATATCAATGTTATTGATTGTTTGATATTTGGGAAATCATGTATGCATGAAATAGATTTGAGAATCTATGATTAAAATTTTATGATGACATCTCATGTAAACTGCATACTTGTATGTAACGCAGGTGAGATGGTGAAAGTACGCCTTGGAATACATAGCTTCTCGGAAGGGTGTGTTTGGCATACATAACTCCTTGGAAGGATGTACTGGGTGTACATGGTTCCTCAAAAGGATATACTGGGATACATAGCTTCTCGAAGGAATGTGCTTGGAATAGATTTGAAAACCTATGATTGCAATTATTTTTTATATGATGACATCTCATATAAACTGCATTCTGGTATGTAACGTAGGTGAGATGATGAAAATATGTATTGGATGTACATGGATCCTTAGAGGGATGTACGAGGTGTACATAGCTTCTCGAAGGGTAGTTGAGCATGGTGAGCACTAGAGGAGGTGTTAGGCTCTTAAGCCATAGCTTCCATTAAGCACCCAAGAGGTGTTAGGCTCTAGAACAGAGCTACCCTATCTCGGTCGAGAAATGCTACAAAGATAATGTTGGAGTGTTGGTAAGCACTGAGAGGAATTGTTGAGCCTTAAGCAGAGCTTCCATTAAGCACCCAGATAGGTGTTGGGCTCTAACGCAGGGCTAATAGATCTCGATTGAGATATGTTATACAGATAAGTATTTGGTTTACTTATCAAACTGTTGTTGTTGTTGATTCTTGTAAAAATACATGAGCATATGATGCATGCATGGTTTTGAAAATCTTGTTATAGATTGCACCTTATATGAATGAATCTGACATGTGAATTAATTGTGGTGGTGTCTGGAAAAGAGGCGTCGAGCTTGGAGAGAACCTAGAAGGAGTTTTAGGCTCTAAAGCAGAGCTGTCAGATCTCGACTGAAAGATATTTTGGGTGATTTGAGGCTTGCAGAAATTTGGCTACCCTTTAATGCACACCTGGGTGTGGGGTGGGGTAGGGTTGTGAGTGCCATGGTTGTATTAAGCCCAGTCGGATACCCATGGAACCAAAAGAAGCTACTTATGCAAATAAGTATTTGGTTCACTTGACAACCTTTTGTTGATTTTATGTCAATATACATGTGCATGTGATTCATCTATGATTTTGGAAAATCTTGTGAATACTAACATGGGAATTAACTCATTGCTTGGGGCTTGAGCATAGGTATTGCTGGATTACCAAATACATTGGAGATGTTCCAAGTTGAGGAGAAGGATTCTCCAAGACTAGAAAAAGATCTCATGGTGTGTTCTGATGCATGCAAGGAAGGACTTGGAAAAGTTCTAGATCGTGTCATTAGATAGATAAAGGTGCAGAGGAAGCACTGCGGTCCTGAAGAGGCTACATGGGAGCTGGAGGATGCCATGCGACTGGCACATCCATTTTTGGTTCAATTTTGCAGAGCATTGAGGGTGGTGCCAGTGTAGCAATTGTTAATTTTTTTTTGTAAAGCACCAAGGACAGTGCTATTGAAGGGGGGAGGGGAATGTAACACCTCGGTTTTGACCCCGTGGTATTTTGATTGTTCATGATGTAAATATTGTATGGAATCATTGCAAGGAGCTCAAGGCCAAGGCCCCGCCATTGATTGATGTTTTGTGTATAGGTGATCAAGGTTCATGCCTACGGTTTATGGTGCTACATCAAGCACAGTATATATATTTGTGAATATCTTGTAATTATGCAATTGATAGAATACCAAAACTAGGTATGTAATGCAATGTTAAGGAAAGGGGGGCATGATTTCAGAAGAAAAAGGGAGGGGAAATTATTCAGACCTTGAGTCTATGGGGAAAAACCAGGTGTCAAAAGAAAACACCCAAAAATGTATGCCCATTCCCTCATGCATTCACGTTTTCATCTTCCCTCGGATTTTGGGGAGCTACGGGACGATTTTGATCATCCATCCTTCATTCAGTGTGGGGGGTATGCTCATCATCATGGTTCATCCAAACCTACAAGCAGAACCATGTCCTTGCTCTGTGTTATTTTGTTCTGAACTGTTTACCCTTATCCAACAGTCGTGAACCTCACAGGCATAGCAATTTGTTGTTTCGTGGAGTGATTTGTTGTTTCACTAGGCGATTGGGCAGTGGAGATCACTCGATTTTATGTAAGAGTGGTTGGTAAATCCCCACTGCGTGGCCCTGAAGAGAAATGGAAGGGAAGGCATAGCCCGAGGGACTATGGAATAGAGAAGGGGATGCTTCCTTGTGTTGGGGTGCAGTTATTGTGGATGATACCAAGGAAGATAGATCTTGTGTAGGTGTCCCTAGCTCTTGAAGGAACCATCTAGCTTAGCCTTTCTACCTTTCCACCGCCTTAGCAGCATGTTAACCCAAGGGGGATTGGCTTGGATGGTAGCCTGATAACCCAATTGGATCTTGGCTTGGATGTGTCTTGTTGTGCACTTGGCCTTGTGTGTAATCCTTGACTGGACAACCTGATAAAACCAACTGTGTTGGCTTGGCTGAGTTTTGTTGTATCCTTGGCTCTGTGTGAGTCTTCTAGTGTTCCCTTATTCCTTATGGGAATCATGCCTAGCTCGGGGGTGGCAGTGTTGCTGAGAGATTGATGAGCACACTGGCCTATGGTTGGGTGGAACGTTGCAGCGACATAGCTGGTTGCGGGACAAGCTTCTTTCAAAGGTTGGATTTCCTTCCGCAACTTGTGGGATGCAGGATGCAGAAACGTCCTTCTGTAAATCTCTATTTCTGCAAATATCCTTCCGCAACTCTCCTTTCTGCATGCGGGATGCGAGATGCGGATTCACATTCTCTATTTCCACAACGTCCTATTCCGCATGTGGGATGCACGATACGGGATGTGGGATTCAGGATCACAGTTTCCATATTTCCCCGATTTCGCAAACTCAAGCTTTCTGCATCGTTGATTCTTGCAGGTTGATTCTCAGCCGTTGATTTGTTTCTAGATGCGGAATAGACTGTGATTGTCGATTTTTGTCACGATTTTTCTCCGCCGTTCGATCTCCTCTGAGATTTGTTTTCGTAGATCGCCAAATGGATCACTAACAAGGTCAATTTCTTGAAACTATTGGGAAGTTAGAGGATTAATGCACATACTTGAATAGATTGAAATTCGAGTTGGATGTTCATTCATCAAATGTGTGGAACTATGGTTGCGTTTCTCCTCTAAGGCGAGAGGGGACATCACAATTGCAGTGTAGGCACTCACTCAAAGAAGAAAGCATACATGAAGGTGTTGAACCTGAAATCTCCTTCCTGTCAGCTAGAATGGTTGAATTTCCAATGCATTGTCGTTCAAAAAATATAGGTGCCACCAAAATCTATCCCACCCAATACCTTCTCAATGAACATCATTTGACCACCTGATATACTGTGGGTCCCTCCTTACCCTAGTACTCATATGACACGTGCAATCATCGCTCAAGTCTCTAGGCTCATTGTGTCTGTCAACAGGATGGAAGATCCTTGTAGCTTAGCCCTGTCTCTGCAGTGGGTCACTAGCTTATCCTCCATGTCCATGGCATGTGGCCTCATGAGATGAGTGTGACATATGACTCCCAATTTTGGGAGCCTAGTCATGTGATAAACGTTCGGAAGGGTGAGGCCTATCCTATCACCCTATACAAATAATTCCCCTACATCTATGTCGTAGTACCCGATGATCTTCATGAGTAGGAATCTATCCAACCACATTAAGGAGCTCTCAAGGAATTTGAGCAACCCATATATGGGCTAGTTTCAATAGGGCTTCAATTATTGTGATTTGACATCCTGATGTGATTCCATTGTTCCCCCTCATGCACTTCAGATTAATCATGGTTAGAACATGTTTATGTACTTGGATTGGGTCCCTCTTTGACCCTTGTGATGCATTTTACACAACAATTATTCATGTATTGATTAGACCCCTCTTGGCCCATATCCCAAATCATATTGAGACATTGATATGAGATGTAGATGCTCGCCTTGTTTATATTTGAGATTAAATGCACCTCACCTTTTTTAGTGGTTCATTTGCAAGTACAAGCCTATATAGCCCCCTTGGGAGGGGGACTGCTTCTTCAGAGTAGTCATGGTTTCTTGTCCTTGGCGCCCTTGCTTTCCTTATCGAAAGAAATGAATACTTATGATGTATTTCAACAATATGATGAGCTCTTGACCTCACACATTAGAGGGCACTCTGTTAACAACCTACATTTTCTCACCTACCATGTCATGAGTTTCATGACCGTTATATATCATAATTGATAGTATTAGACTCAGACCCTTCTCATTTCATCCATATGACCTGAGAAAAATGACCAAAAATCAAAAGTCAACTAAAAAATAGACCATATCCAACAAGTTAAGACCCATGTCGCACTGTTTTCCCAAAAACTTGCGACTTGGTCCAAAATGCATTTTTTTGGTTGCTATTCATTATTGTGTGCTTCCCTTAAGGAAGTAGCGATTGAAAGTGGACAAATGTGATTGATAAGGTCGAAACTAACTATTGATTTGGCCTTCCAAAACCTAACCTCTCCATTAGGTCCTCAATGAAATGGACAGTATCCATAGTGGAATCATATCTAATTTTTACCACTATTTTTCCTATAAAAGCAATCCTCATGGTCGCCATTTCCATAGATCCATAATCATATTCTCAAAGTATTATTATGCTTATGAAATTCTACTAGAAAGAACAAAAGGGCCCATACTATCCTTTCTACTTTCACCATTATGGGATCTTCCATTAGTCACTTGGTTGGAGATTGGGCTACAAAGGATGTCAACAAACCCTCCATTGGATCAACTGTGGAGGCACTCTACCATCCACAACCGATATTAAGGTGCGATTGTAACACCATATTCTTTGCGTAATAATAAAAAACATCATTCTTTTACATGTTGTGTTTCTCTTTTAGGTCTAGTTTTGGAATGAATGTTGCATGCATGTTTGATAATTGATTTAGTTTAGTTTAGTTTAGTTCATTACCAAGGATTGCGCAACCCCTTAGTAGGTGTATTTCGCACTTGTGGGTGAGTAATCATACACAACAACAACAACAATGTAATTTTAAGGTCATGACCCAGCTAGAATCCAAATTGGTGTATGCTATGCCCTTGTTTGTGGGAAAAAAGACTCTCTCCATGTAACAATTTCATTACTAAAGTCTAAGGAGCTGTACATACCCTACCCGTTTCAAATTTCAACCTAAAACCTCATAAGAGGAAACACATATGCCTAATTGTTAGGCCCAATCAAATTGTACATGTTTGTAGTAATATAGGTTCAAACCCTGCTTTGAGGTGTCTCCATGACTAACTCAAGGTGTTAGGTAAACCTTTAAAGGGAATGGAACCTAGTTAATGTTATTGTTTTTTAGGTTAACATAAAAGTGGATTTCAATTTGTAATATGTAAATATGACTCATTAGCACTTATGCCAAAAGTTAAATCCATACCTTTAAGTGCCCCAACAATCACCTTAAAATACCAAGTAACATAAGTCAACATTTAATTGCACCAAGAGTAACGAGGTGCTATACAACCTAGTACGGGAAGATGTTGTCATGTATGTGACAAAAAAAAGCTATTTGGCGACATATGACTCAATTTTACATTTTATACACAAAAACTAAAAAAATTAAAACCAACATATATCCATCTTAAAAAAATTTCCATATGAAGAAAACAAAATTATATCTCAAGAAATTTGATCCTTCTCGGTATTTGATAGATCAAAGTTTAAGATAGATCGACAATAGTATGATTATAAGTTCAACCTCTTCCTTTAACTTTTTGAGAACTAGACAGTTACCTATAGTCTTTGGAAAACAACTAAAGAATCATCTTCATAGTTGATAGATCATTGTAGTTTTATGTGCTCATTGATTCACTCACTTTCATGATAGGTATGTGGGGAAACTCGTTGGGGCCCTTTAGATGACTTGATGGAAGCCTAGGTTTGAATCCTTGTGGGAGTGGAGACAAAATGAACTTCGGCAAGGCCTCGTGCAACCACGATGATAGTTCTGGATATATTGTTCTCTCATACCAAATAAAGCCCAAGCCATGGTTTTCACTCCAACCCTCATATAGATCTGAGTGTTAATAAATGAAAAACGACGTGAAACTGTATAAGTGGAAAAAGAAGACCCAAACAAACAATACATTTGGCTGCAAATAACTAAGAAGGAGGTTACTTTTAGGTTGATTGCTTGTTATTTTGCCCCAAAAAACTCAAAGATCTATTTAAGAAGCAATTTAGACAACGAAGACTCGTATGCCTCACTAAAAAAAAACTCTTTATTTAGTGCCTTGGTAGAAATAATGTGAATGGGTGATTTTAACGCAAGGACAAACAACAACCAATCTCTCTAGTTATGCAATGAAGAAAGAGGGGAAAGTACTCCCTTATGGTTGGAAGAGAGTGGAGATCAATCATGGGAAAGAGATTCACAAGATGGAAATGGGGGTGTGACACTCTTTGGGGAAAAATTATTGGGGCTTTGTAGTTTGTTTGGAACGGTTATTTGTAATGGAATGAGAGGGTGTCCAACTTCAGGTGGTATCACATGCAAAACTTATAATGGTCAAAGTGTGATAGATAACATAATTTGCTCTCAATGTTTTTACTTTTAGAGTATTGAAGTTTGATATAGGGGACTGTCCTATTGAAATGAAATATGATCATGCCCCCCTATTTGTTAAGTTAGACTTTGGTCCTAGCATCCCACACAATAATAAAATTCCTGGTATACAGAAGGAAATTCTTTCCAAAGGCGAAATCCTCATGAATAAGGAAAATAGGGAAAGATTTAGTGCTGTTCTCAAGCAACAATTTTAAGTTATAAAGTATAGCATGGCAGATGTGACAATCAATGAGGCCGGTGATAATGTTCATAGTAGTTTGATGATCCCAACAATAGACAAGGCATTAAGTGCATGCAAAAGGTCTCATCCCAAGAAGAGGGATAAAAGTACTTTCCCGACAAATCCATGGTATAATGAAGAATGCAAGGCAACCATGGGATATTTAAAAGAGAGAAAAACGAACAAAGAAAACAAGAATAAATATGAAAAATTAGTTCAATTAAAAAAGAGGAATATGTAAATGCAAGAAGAAAGGAGTTAATATCTCTTGGAAAACACAACACTAAAGGATTTTGGAGAGAACTACAACAAAGGAGAAAACAGACTGAAAACAATATTACATATATCCAATGGTTAGAGTATGCGAAGTTCCTTTATGGCCATGTACACGAGAGGGATACTCCTCTCACAGTGTAAACATCAGTGGAACTATTTACGGTGGATGATATCAAGCAAGGAATAAATAATTTATCAAGCGAGAAAGCAGAGGATATAGACATGCTTCAAGCTGAATTTTTAAAGTAGGGGGTTGAGCTTCTTGCCCCTCACATAAAGGAATTTTCAATGGGGTCATCCAGGACGGTTTTCCAGGAGAATGGACTACCAATGTGGTCATTTCTCTCTCTAATAATGGAGATATCAATAACCCTTTTAACTGCTGCACTATTATGGTCAACCCATCATGGGAAATCTTTTGGGGAGCATGATAGAGTGAAGAATCAGTTGGTGGGCATAAAATGAGGGGAAAAGGGCAAGCAGGTTTTAGACCTAGGCACTCTACCATTGATAATTGTGTTACCCTTAGACATTTGATAGAGAAAATTTGGGACAAACAAGGTAAAACAACTTATTGTTGTTTTGTAGACTTTAAGAAAGCCTCCGACACAATTCCTAGAGACAAGCTATGGAGCATAATGGAAGAGTTGGGTATCCCAGTTGGATATAGAGCGATAGTTCACATTTTTTATGAGAAGGTTAGAGCTAAAATTAGAACAAGTGAAGGTATGTCCGAATGGTTTGGTAGTGACATTGGCATTAAACATGGATGTCCTCTATACCCCACTTTGTTTGGTTTACACATTGATAAGTTAGAAGCATGGTTAAGCAAAATGGATGGAGAAGGTGTCCATCTAGCAGGCGGTGTGGTGAAGCTGCTTCTATATGTAGATGATCTTATTATAATTTCAAAACAACACATGGATTAAGAGAACACTTAAAGGCCTTAGAGCACTTTTGTCAAGAGGTTGGAATGTAAGTGAACATTACCAAAACCAAAATCATGATCTTCTCTTTAAATAGAAAAGACAAACCAATCACCTTTCTTTTCAAAGGTAGTCCACTGGATATAGTGAAAGGATACAAATATCTTTGGATTGACTTCCACTTTAAGCTCAGTTGGGAGACTTGTAGGGTGAAAATGATATAGGGACGATGGAAAGCCACATACTTACTCTAAAATAGGTGTAGAAAAGTTGAACTTGGGGATTGGAAAACCAAAAAAATAATTTTTGGTATGTTGGTCATGACGGTTGTGAAGTATGGGGTCATAGCATGTCAAATGCAGATGGAGACGACTAGAAAGAATTTAGAAGCAATTAACTACTAGCAATCTCAAAGTTAAAGCCACAGTTTAGTATGAAATCCTTTTGGATGAAGTAGGTATTTTTTTGTTGGACGCAACAACATAAGCAAGTTAATAAGCTATTTAAAGAAGGTTGAAAACATGGATAACCAACATTGGCCCAAGATAGTTATGGAGGAGGAGTTAGACCATAAGAAGAAAACTCGAATGAAGCAAAACAAAAAGTGTTTGAGTAAGTGGAATATCAAGCTCCAATAAAGAAATTAAAAAATTCATAATTGAAAAATTAAGGACTGCCATGTGGACCAATCATAGTGGGCGTAAAAAAACATACTACATCAAAGAGTTTAATCCAAATTGTGACCACGAAGAGAAAACATATTTAGGGGCAGTTGTTAAAGGAAAAACAAGATTGTTAGTTGCGTAGCTGAGGATGAGCTCACATCACCTAAGATGTGAGACTGGTAGGTGGAGGGTACCCAAGAAAGTTTGAGAAGGGTGAACTTGCATATTATGCAATAAGGGAGTGGTGGAGACGGAATGACACTTTGTAATTGAATGTGCAACCTATGAAGATATCCACATTTAGTATAAAAACAATTTAAAGATTGACATGCATTGTCTATTTAACGAAGATGAGATCTGAAATTAAAAAGTGTATGGAGATGAGTTAGGATTGTTGTTCATTAGCGATTCATTCATTCCTTGGTGAAGATGATGTGCGGTGGTCACGTTTTGCGCGTTGTTAAGAAAAAAAATACGTGGGGAAACTTTTTAAACGGGATGACGAAGATTATTCTATAATAATGGAAATAATATAAAGCAATGTTCACCCGATCTTGGAGTATCTAGACCGAGTATACGCGCAAGCTGCCGGCAAAGAAGAAGAAAGCCACCGGAGTGTAGGATTTATGAACCTTAGCTGTGCTGCTTCTACTTCGTCATTGTCGGTGTTGAAGAAGCTTGTTCAATTCCTGTCACCTCCTTACTCTGTGTACAGGCACTGGAGGAATTCTTCATTTCAGGTGCGCAATATCAACAACGACAACATGTGGGGGGGGCGGGGACCTAATACTCAGCAAGGAGGACGAGGACGAGGACGAGGACGAGGACGAGGCGGAGGAGGAAGAGGAAGAGGAGGCGGTAGAGGTTCCGGAGAGCAACAGCGATGGTGGGATCCGGTGTGGCGAGCAGAGCGTCTCCAGCAGATGCAGCAGGAGGTAGGTATCATTGTTGTTTCATTAAAAAAAAAAAGAGGCGCCTTTAGTAGGCGGCGAAAAGAGCAGATGCTAGATGTTCGTTCAACTAAACTACACGCCTATTCAAAGAAACACTGAGTATCACAATGTTAAGGGTGTAGCAGTCATCGGTAAGTCACAACTGCGACATTTCAGTTAATCATGGATTGTATTGATTGTAACTTCTTCTTCAAAACTTGAACCCCCAAGCTAATTTAGATACTTGAACCCTAGCACTCTGCTAAAACCTTAGATATAGAGGGATTAGTTCTTATAACTTGCGGTGGATCTTTCGCCACATGCTTCTTTCTTGCTTGAAACTAACTTTCTTAAATTCTCATCACTATTGAGATGGCTGCCAGGGACAGCTAGCTGGTTTGCAAACCCGACGTACCCACTCTCACTCGGTATTATGGTGCTTTTGACGGACTGATTGACCGTTTGACTTCAACTTCATGTTAAGTGAAGGCTCTCTATGGTCTGAAGCAGGCTCCTAGGGCTTGGTACTTCAAAATTGACAATAATCACGTAGGCAATGGAATGATAGGAAGCCTTTCTGGTCCCAATCTTTTTTTCAAAAGAAAGGAGGTTGATGTGTATTTTGTGATATATGTAGATGGAATCATCATCACCTTTTTTTCAAAAGAAAGGAGGTTGATGTGTATTTTGTGATATATGTAGATGGAATCATCATCACAGGTGGTGAGGTTGGAGCAATTAACAAAGTAAAATATGAATTATGTTCCATGAATTTGGGCTTCCTACATTATTGTTTAGGTGTAGAAGTTTGGCAGACTTACATTGTGTTTTTGTTACATAAACTAAGAATGCAAAATATTTGTTAGGTAGTTTTAGAACGGTTGATTGTAAAATTTCATCTACACCTATGGAGATAGGGCTTAAACTTTCAGCCAAAATTGACTCAAAATCAGCAAATGAGCCACTATATAGACAACTAGTCTAATGAGTCCCTATATAGTATATAGACAACTAGTGGGGAACTAGATTTATCCCACAATCACTAGACTCGAATTACATTGCATGGGAGCACCCCACTCACTTCGCTCTCAAATTGCGCTCCCTGCCAAAATAGGGAGCAATTAGGGAGCGTCACTCCCTATTCACCCAAGTCACAAGGTTCGGGTTCAACAACCATTAGGTTTGAAATTTTTGTTGAGGTTCGCCATTAGGTTCGTCTACATAAATTTTCCATACAACAAAATATCAAATATAACAAAAAAATAGTAAGAGAAACATCAATAAACATATATGAGTAATATTCTTGATCAATAAACATATATGACTCGTGAGTAATTTAATCATGATAAAATGATAAATCCAAACTTCAATGCCCTTGTTAAAATTTAAACATATGGTGCAACCGCAAATTGCAAAAAGAAGTAAAACATATTCTTCGAACTTCAAAATTTAAAAGGATGTTCATAATGTCAAATACTTAATAATCCGGATCCCTAAAAAAATTTCACAAAATTTAAAACATGATCAGAACTTGAACATATATCGCAGCTACAAATTGCAAAATGAAGTGAGCATAGCAATGGTGGGTAGGCTGCAACAAAAGAAGCTCTTGTGGTAGGTAACGATGGCGATTGTCGATATGCTGCAAAAAAACAAGTTCCGAGCTGAGGTTGAGCTTGTAGGGTCAAGCCTTGAAGCCTTTGAGGGTTTAGAACTTCAAAGTATAGAGAGCGACAACATAGGGTTGACGTGGTCAAGGGTTCTATGGAGAGGAATGATAGTCCCAATGTAGGGTCGAGGGTGTGACCGAAGGTGACTTTGGTTGATGCGTGTAATATACTTAAAACCCAGAAATTAGAGAAAAGATATAAAAACACACATGAAAATAGATAAAACTAGGAAAAGATATATTGTATGAAATATATTTAAAATAGAGAGCTGTGTTCACTTTGTTGGAACATTCTTTTACTTCCTTATGTAATTCTCCTAACCTGGCTAACCATAATACTTTAGACCTTGGGTTATGTAATTGGTTGGTCAAATCCATGTTCAATTTGACCACCTAGTGAGTGAGGGCACATCATTCCTAGGGAGGAGGCCACCTCAAAACCTTCCACTAGAGTCAAACTATGGTTTTAACTCATTGCATGCCTAATTCCACTTAATTTTACCTAATTTACTCAACTTAGCCTCCAAAGCACACTTCTTCCTTGAATTAAGGGATTGCTTCCTTGAATTAAGGGGTTTGGTCCTTTTCTTGGAGTTCCTCCTTATTTCATGTGTATTGTCCCGTATATTATTGGGTTCTTGAAGGTAATGCAGAATTATGAGCCTCTTATGCATGAATTAAGTGTTAGTTGGACTATCATAGGTCTAGTAGTGCTATTATTAGTGTTCAAAATCCAAGGTAAGTGTTTTTTCCACTTCTGCTGCCTAGGAGTGGAAAAGTGTATAATGTGGTCCCTCGTCACTTTATAAAGCGACAAGTACTTTATAGGAAACAGAGTCACTTTATAAAGTGCATATGTGGTTTAAGTTATGTTTGACTTTTAATTACAAATGCCAAAAATGACCTCATGTTTTTTTAATTAAAAGATGACTTGATGAGAAATAAAGTGAAGTCATTATTTAAGTTTTTATTACGTATTTAAATGGATGGTGCATTAAAATTCTTCTAATGAGTTATTAATGAACATTTAATGTGGGCCCTAGATCTCAATCAGTCAAGATCTAATCTTGATCATTGATCTAGTGAGAGTTAGTTACCATGATCAAAACTAGGGAAAAGCCACATTTCTCATTCATTTGTTCACCAAGAGTTTTGGAGAAAAGAACAAGAGAGAAGTCGAGTTCAAGGAGAGAGAAGAAAATCCCTGGCAACGAGTTCCTAAGCTGATTAAAACTTCAAGAAAAAGGGCATGAAATTCTGAGTTTAACTGGCACGAATTTCAAGAGAAGGGTACAGCATTAATTCTTTTTAAACCCAGCACAAGTTTTGGGGAGAAGGGCATGCAGTTCGAGTAGCAGAACTGCTGCACAATTTTCAATGTATTAAATTCAGCGTTTAATGTTCAGACTGTGTATTGGAGTAAGCTATCTACCCGACGATTTGCACTGGGGCCCACCTAACGCTGTTGAGTAGATAGCTTACTCTGTTACCCAGTGAGACTGCAACTTAAAAACATTTTCAATCGCTTCCACGTCGAGCCTTGCAAGTTACAACTACAAGCAATAACTTACTCCGTTACCCTTACGCTGACGGACAAGTAGTGATCTTCTCTCTGCACGATGTATTACATCCTCCTTGCTCCATCCTCTGTCAAAGCCCTCATGTATATGGTGGTCAATCTGCCTCGCAAGATTATTGCGGAGATTTATGAATGACAAATTCTTGGAAACTGTCAACCAGAGAATCAGATCTTTCTCAAAATTTTGCTGCACTTGCTTGTCATTTTGGGCTCTCTTGAGAAGTAGTGCTTTTCCTGCTCCGCCCATGCCAAAACACCTATTCTGAATGAGGCAGGGGCTGCGATTTCGTATTCATCTATTAGCAAACGTTTGAGGGTTATGAATACCTTATTTTGTCCCACGATTCACGCCTCTTGAATTGGTAGTTGCCTGTAATTTGCAAGGCTTGGCGTGGAAGGGATTGGAGATTTGTTGTGAGCAGCTTCATTTTGCCCCACGATGCATGGCTCTTGAATTGGTTGTTGCCTATAACTTGCAAGGCTCGACGTGGAAGGGATTGAAAATGTTTCTAAGTCTCAGTCTCACTGGGTAACGGAGTAAGTTATCTACTCGACGGCGTCAGGTGGGTCTCGGTGCAAATCGTCGGGTATATAGCTTACTTCCTGTGTATTCCATACAGCACGAGAATTGAGGCAGAGTGGCATGCTTTCCAATGCTAAAATGCCACAGATTTTGAGGATTTAATTTGCTGGTTACAGGCATAAATTCTGGAAGCTGTACAGTGACCATGCTGTTCAAGAGAAGACTGATTCTGACAGGCTGTCTGTACTGTCCCTAGCACTCATTTTGAGGTAGAAGTTGCACAGAATTCGAGGCAGTAATTGCACAGAATTCAAGGGCTGAAAACGGTGGTCTGAAAGTTGAGATAAGTTGCCTTTGTTTTATAATTTTATTTAATACTGCTGTACAAAATTTCAAGAAGAAAATAAATATTCTCTCTCTCTCTCTCTCTCTCATCAGGTTTTTCCTCAGCCAATTTGGCTAAAAATTACGAGTATTCATTTGATGGTGTGGCTGATATTTTATTTTCTGTTCATTAAAAGAGAGAAAAATATTTCCAAGTGTTTCATTTACTGTATTGTTTATGAGAAGAATACCAAACCTGCAGTGAAAATTAAATTCGGGGTTGGGCATTAAACAATATGCACAGTTGAAAATTGAAACCGGGTTGAGAATTTAAAAATTTACACAATATTAGAGCCACTTTGAAGGGCAGAAATAAAGATCAGTGATAAGTTTCAAATTTGGAAAAAGAGAAAACAAGTGATTGGTTCATTTCACAGGTTCTTGGGCTTTCTTTAGTTATGGCTACTGGTTTAAGAATTGAAGATAGTCAACAGTACATAGGCAAATCTAGTCACAGTACCTACAGTTGCTACAGACAGGGCTGCGGTTGACAAGAAAGATATAAAAGCGGAGATGATTATACTTGATGTCATGAAGGATCATGTAATCTCACATGTCACAGAAAAAGACCATGCTTTTCAGATGTGGAGTGCTTTAACTAACTTGTACCAAAGTTCCAATGAAAATCGAAAAATGGTACTGAGGGAGACGCTGAAAGGTATCCGGATGAACAAATCTGAAAACATGGCTTCATACCTTACTAGGATCACCCAGGTCAGAGATGAACAAAGAGCAGTCGGGGAGGTTGTACAGGGAAGTGAGTTAGTACAGATGGCTTTGAATGGTGTGACAAAGCCATTGGCGGTATTTGTGCAGTCTGTTGTAGCTCGAGAGCATATGCCTTCCTGGGATCGTCTTTGGGACGACTTCATTCAAGAGGAGACTCAGAGAGGGTATGTACAGGGTATTTCATCTCATAGTAAGGAAGATGAAGAGAATGTGGCATTAACAACTAAAGGCAAGAAGAAAATGTCCAAGAAGGGTCTCAAGGGTGGGACTAAGTAGCAGGGTGGTGAGTAGAAGAAAGACATGAACAAAGTCAAGTGCTTTGCTTGCCACAAGTTTGGACACTATGTTGGACAGTGTTCGAACAAGAAGAAGAAGCAGCAACAGATGATAGCTTCAACAGAGATTGATGAGTATGCTGCACGGTTTGAGAAAGCGTTTTCTCTCTATGCTAGTCATTCAGAGAGAGCATCTATCACCAGTATTGATGTGGAGGATTAGAGGGAGTATTCCTTGCTTGTTGGTCATTGGTTGAGTGCGACCACCACTCCACCCACTTGGTACATTGACAGTGGGGCTTCAAGCCATATGACAGGTACACAAGAAATGTTTACTGAGTTCATTGAGATTGGCTTGGACTTAGAGGTGGTGTTGGGTGATGCCACTGTTGTCAAAGCAGTTGGGCGTGGGACTGTCAGATTTCAGTGGGAGTCCATGGAGCCCATGACGTTGAGGGATGTCCTGTACGTTGCTAGGCTGAAGAAGAACCTTGTATCAGTTTCCATTATTGAGGATAGAGGATTTGGAGTGTATGTCTTGGATGGGAAAGTGCATGTGTTTCCCAAAGGATTGAGGCCATCTGCCTCGTTTGCCATTGGATTCAGATTCGGGAAACTGTACAAACTTCTATTTCAGCGCCATCATGCTTTGGCACATAGTAGCAACACCAATGACTTGTGCGAGGTGTGGCATAGGAGGATGTCCCATTTGCATCATCTTGCTTTGAGGATGTTGAGAGATACGACAATAGGATTACTAGAGTTCAGCACAGAGCAGAGTGGTGTGTGTAGAGGGTGTGCTTTCGGAAAGTACACCAAGACTCTTTTTTCGATTAGTGATAGCAGGTCAACAAGACTACTTGACTCCTATGTCATTTGCTTCGTTGACAGGTTTTGAGTACTATGTCACTTTTATTGATGACTTCTCCAGGAAGACTTGGATCTACTTCCTAAAAAAAAAACAAGAAATTGGAAGGAGACTTGTAGAGGTTCCAAGAGTTCAAAGCTCTTGTGGAGAACCAAATAGGGAGGAAGATTCAAGCGCTCAAGTTAGAGCCCCTATATGTCTCTAGGGTATTATGGTTTGGGACCAGACAGTTTATTGGACGTGATGTCCAAGCAGATTTTGCAGGATGAGACATAGACTTCTTGGTCTGGGACTAGGCAGATTCTTGGTTTGGGACCAAGCAGTTCTTGTAGGAGCACTCCTGGTCAGTTTATTTTTATGGTTTTATTTGGACCATTTTATCTTTATTATTTTTGGACCATTGTTAATGTTTTATTTGGTACCTAAGTTAACCTAATTGTATTTTTTAATAGCTAAGACCCCTATAAAAGGAATATACTTCATTGTGTTTATTCAAGAAGAAGTTGTATCCCATTTTATCCTATGTTTGGCTGTGTCTAATCACGACCCTTCTTGCTCAGCGCGACCGTGTCACTTGTTGCTCATCGTGACTTCCTTCCTCCTTTAGCGTGATTGGTTCTTTGCCCTAGCGAGATTGCATCTTCCTCTGCTGCTCCACGTGACTGGGTTTCCCTGCTTAGCGTGACCACATATTCCTCTGTTGCTCCATGTGACTGTGACCTCCGCTCAACATCTTTCCTCCATCTTCTTGACTATTCCACGCTCTGTGGCTTCTTTCTTTTGTATCAGCGTGGTTGTGTGTCACTTATCTCACGTGACTGGGGTCCCTCCTCTTGCGTGGCTGTGTGCCCATTTCCAGCAGCGTGACTGTGGTCTCTCCTCTTGTGTGGACTGTGTGGTTCCAGCAGCATGACTGTGGTCTCTCCTCTTGCGTGGATTGTGCTTTTCTAGCAGCGTGATTGTGGTCTTTTTTTCTTAGCATGAATGTACCATGCTTCAACATGACCGTGTGTCACTGCTCAACATGACTATACCTTGCTTTAGCGTGACTGTTTTCTCTTGCTTTCAGCATGACTGTGTTTCTCCTCTCAGCATGTTTGATTGTCCCATCTCAGCATAACTGCGTATCACTACTAAGTATGACTATGTCTCTCTGTTGATGTGCTGCTAAAGCCTGAGTGAATGTTTGAAGTTTCTCTAACGGATGACTAAGAATATGAGGTATGTTTCCTTACTGCTTTAAACCCCTTAAGCTCTCTCTCAAGGTACGTCATTTGTTCACCTAGATTGACTTGTCCCTTCAGTGACAAGATCAAAACCTAAAAGTATTTGAGTATAAGGCTAATTCAAAATAATTGTTACGATTCTTAAATCTTTACTGCTGAAATCTCCTGTACATTATTTTTATCTTTTTGTTGTGCTGAGAGGCGCTCTACAGCCCAGTATGGGGGAGATCTTGTAACGTGATGTAACGTTTGTAACATGTCGGCAAAAAATAATAGTGATAGTGAATATTATGGGAGAGATCTTGTAACGTGATGTAAAGTTTGTAACATGTCGGCAAAAAATAATAGTGATAGTGAATATTATGGGAGAGATTTTGTAACACAAAATAAAAAATAATATCACTTTTGTAACGTTATTTTTATTAATAAAAAGTAAATTTTCTAATAGGCCAAAATAAATGTCGGCCACAAAAACAATCTTAATATGGGGGAGATGTTGTAATCTTCCTACCTAACAAAACAATAAAAAAGTAAAAATTTAACTATCCGTAAAAAAATGTGGGTCAAGAAAAAAACACAAAATTGTAATTGTCCTCAAAAAAATGTTGGCCTTGCACATGGTTTTTAAACCATGTGCACATGATTTTAAAACCATGTGCAAGGCATTCTAAACAACCCATGGTTTTATTGTACATGGTTTAGGAGGGCCTTGCAAATGGTTTTAAGACCATGTGCAAGGCCTCCTAAACAACCCATGATTGTAGGAGGGCCTTGCATATGGTTTTAAAACCATGTGTGGGGAAATGATGCAATGTTCGTTCCTAACAAAATAAAAAATATTATATGTCGGCCATCAATAATATTAAATATTAATAATAATAAAATTATATGTGGACCTTAAATAAAAAGATGTGTCTTTTGGTTTGAATCAAATCAATGGATACCTAAGAAGAGGCTTGCACCTCTAGAGATTTGATCCATCTCGGCGCTTGATAGAGCCTAGGATTTGGATCTACGCTGGTTACTATACATGGCATTTGGTGAATCATCTTGAGGACCAACTTTAAGGCAGTGACCAATGGAGTGTTAAAGTTGAAAGAGATGAAAATTATGTTGATTTTATTGTAGTTTAAATTTATTAGAGTAGCACTATTATGAATTTGGTTTTGTAATTATATTTATGCATTAACGTATATATTTTTTTATGTTAAACCTAACCTAACCCTAAAATTTCTACATGGTATCATAGCTAGGTTGTAGCTAACTCTGTTGTTCAAGGTAACAGAGTCTACAATGATCTTAAGATAAGGGTTGCCAAAGTAACAGTAAGGGTTTGAACTGCAGGGTTTGAACTTTATAAATCTTGCGCTGTAGGAGTTCATTGGCCATCAAAGTGATAAAGATGGTAAAAGATTTGATACTTACACATTTGATTGACCTCACTAATTGACTGGATCAATGACAACTGAACAAAGAGATGTATTAGTAGTACTGACAAGTGTTATATTAGAAAATCGATTTTGAAGAGGTATGTTAGTTATAACTAGCAAATGATAAGTAAGAAAGCTTACTTAATTATGATACCTTATAGTTGATCATTGTTTTGTGCAAAAGAGTTTTATGACTCATTGATGGATTTGATCAAGAATTGTTAATACAAGGAAGTTAAAGTTCATGATCATGATCATATAACTATCTTGGATTATGTTGTACTAATGAGTGTGATGATGCATGAGAATGATATTAAAGGACACTGATGATTGTTTGTGATGCATCGGTCAATGTAATATGAATTTGCAAGTATAGAGAAGATTAGAACTTATCTCATAGCTAGGATTATAATCTAACCTAGATTGTGCTAATGCATTTGCATGAAGATGATATGATGTTGACACCTTCAAGGGTACATGTTAAATGAGATGCACAATGTAATTTTTGCTAAGGGCATATATAAAGAGGGAAGACTTTCTATCTCAACTTATGTTGATTCTTTGTATTGTCATGACACGTGGATATGCTATTGATGGCATTTAGAATACTACTTTGTACATAATATCATGTTATTATGTGAAATTGACATTGGCTATGATGACAATCAAACTTAACTTATAGAGGAGGATGATGTGACAAGTAATGAACGCTTGCAGATCCTGTTTACGCTTAGAATTAAATGCACAACTCAAGAGGGAGCTGAGTGCTCAGGTACAGAGGGAGCAAGAAGATGCAAGATTAATTATGTTGGATGTTCATCCTCCCAGAAAAGTTGCCAGGCTTTTGTTATTAGAAGAATGGAACAATTGGTAAGTTCAGAGATCAAGAGGGAGCCGACTGTGCTCTTCAGTCCCCAACAGAGTGGGGTTGTAGAAAAGGAAAGTATAGATGTGATCTTCCATTAGTCCTTCAGTGACTCAAAGATGGTAGTCTATAAGACTTCTCGCTTAGAGAAGTGAAGGGAGAAGGCCAATCAACCTTCATTTGATCTCTTTAAGAAGACTATTGAAAAGCTTCAAGCTTGCTTCAATAAGATCCATGTCATTGATTGAGTCTACTCTAATTATGGGGAGTCAGCTAAACAACAGGTTTGGAAAGATGATATGTGGAAAGTGATTCTTAGCTATTAGAGGAAGTCAACTATAACTTCCAAGAGGATCTATGAGATCATGCTTCGTGCTGAGATGGAGAACTGTCTGAAGCTCTAAAAAAATCATGTATTTGATGACAGGTTGGTACACATTGAGATGAGTTATCACCATGTAATGGTGGAGTATGTTATTGATGTTTTGAGAATGCCTCTCTTGCTGAGAGGGAGTGTTAAGACCCATTCTCAGGGAGGATGGTACCCTAGTCAGTTAACTAGGGCAGAGTAAGACTTTAGAAGGTACCCTAGGGCCCCTAGTAATCTCCTGGGGTTCTTGGTTTGGGACCAAGCAGGTTGATGCCATGGCAAAGTCCCTAACATGTGGTTAGGGCCCCTATATGTCTCTAGGGTATTCTAGTATGGGACCAGACAGTTTCTTGGATGCGATGTCCAAGTAGATTCTGCAGGATGAGACAGAGATTTCGTGGTCTGGGACCAAGCAGTTCCTGCAGGAGCACTCCTCGTCAGTTAACCAGGTGAATCTTGGTCAAGTAAACCTAGATGATGATATGTGATGTCCTCTCTCCTAATCGGTTATTGCTAGGTTGTTTTTCAAGGGACTAACCACCCCTTGATGATATCACTAGCACCTAACCCATAGGAGCAGTATTGAGGACCAAAGGATCGCAACATCCAGTTTGGATCTTCCCCTTATACAGTGATTATAAAATATATTTGAAACAATGTACCTTGAGAGAGAGAAAAGATTAAAGTCCTTGGTCTTATTGGTCCTATAGGTAAAAGGAGTTGTTTGTCCACCTTTATGGTTCACCTTGATCTTGTGGGTATGTGGGTTGTCTTATTGTGACCCTCTTTGGTTGACTCATGGTCCTTTATCTTACTTGGTCCTAGTATTCTTATTGTGTGTACCTTTGTTATGATGACTCTTACCTTATGGGTTTTATTTTTGACTATTGATACACTATCCTATGTTCCTTTTACTTTATGGTTTTATTATAAAACCATTGGACCATTTTTTTACTTTATGATTTTATTATAACACCATTGGACCATTTATTTTATGACCATTCGACCATTTAGTTTTATAGTTTTATTGGGACTATTTTATCTTTATTATTTTTGGACCATTGTTAATGTTTTATTTGGTACCTACCTTTTTCTTGTTAAAGTTAGCGCAGCTGCGAGACCCATTCTCAGAGAGGATGGTACCCTAGTCAATTGACTAGGGCAAAGTAAGACCCTATGGCCCCCAGTAGTCTCCTGGGGTACTTGGTCTAGGACCAAGCAGGTTGTGCCATGGCAAAGCCCCTACCATGTGGCTAGGGCCCCTATGTGCCTCTAGGGTATTTTGGTCTGGGACCATGGATGCGATGTACAAGTAGACCCTGCAAGTAGAGGCAGAGACATATTTTGGTCTGGGACTTGGGACGCAATGTCCCAGTAAGTCCTTCATGTAGTTGATCAAATTTCAGTGTGAGACTGAAACTTAGCTTAGTAATGAGAACCATTCTTCGAGAGAATGGAAGACTTGGTTAGGGTCCAAGGATTGATCAACATGATTCAGTGTGAGACTGAAACTCAGCCTAGGGCTGAAAGCCATTCTGTAAGAATGGAAAATAATGATGTCCCCTCTCCTAATCGGTTATTGCTAGGTTACTTCTCAAGGGACTGGCCACCCCTTGACGATGTCCCTAGCACCTAACCCTTAGGAGCAGTGTTAAGGACCTAAGGTTTGTACCATTCGTTTGGATCTTTCCCTTATACAGTGATGATAAAATATATATAACAATGTACCTTGAGAGAGAAAATTTTACTAGTTTTGTTGGTCCTATAAATGAGTCATTTGTCCACCTTTTATAGTTCACCCTATCTTGTGAGTATGTGGGTTGTTGTGATCCTCTTGGTTGACACTTGGTCCTTTGCCTTACTTGGTCCTGGTACTCTTACTTGTGTCCACCTTTGATTATGATGTCTCCTACTCTATGGATTTTATCTGAAGTATATTTACCTTATGGTATTATTGAAGGCACATTGGAACATTTATTGGTATGGTGACTTTATGTTTTAAAAAGGACCTTTGACCCTCTATTTTTGAATGTTCACTTTATAAACCTTTTACCTTATGACCTTATTATAAAACCATTAACATTTGTTTATTTTTTATTTTTATATTTGAACCTTTGACCTTTTTAAAACCATTAACATTTGTTTATTTTTTATTTTTATCTTTGAACCTTTGTTATCTTAATTTTATCTTTTTTTGGACCACTTATTATTTTGGATCGTTGTAAATGTTTTACATAATACCTTTTGGATCTTATCTAAGAATCATCGGATCCAATTTCTTATTATCTAGTGTGAAAGTGAATTTCTCTCCGCCAGCACTTCACGATTGTTGCTCTACCCTCCACGTGATGTCTGCCCGAGCTCTCCCCCTGTGATTGTTCTCTGCTTTGCGTGGCTCTCTGATTGGCTCTTACCACTTCGAGTGTTTACTACTTCACCGGATTGAGTTTTACCACACGCATGACCACCCCCGCAGTTCACCCTGCCTGCACGTACGTGATCTGTGATCTCCTCTATCCGAGTGATCTCCACCTTGCCATCACTCTCGGTCTGCACCTGCATGGACTCGCCAACAATTGCGTGACCTTCCATCTGCTGCACGCCCTCCACTGCCATCGTCTGCGTGATTCTCCTTGCGTGCGATTGCTCTGTTTTTGACTCGCTGCTTGACTCTTGCGCCTTTTCTGCTCCAAGCGAGGCTGGGATAGCTCTCAGACCGAGGTAGCTCTTAGTGACACTTACACAAACTCTCCACCATAACTGTGGGTGCTAGCGTAACTGATCTGTCCATTGTGACTGTGTATTCTCCCATAGTTACTGCTGCGTGAGCTTCCATCCCCCATTGTGACTGAGTCTGTAGTTGTATTTTGTGGTTACTTCAGCGTGACTGTATCTGTATGATTCTTCAGCGTGTTTCAATTACTTGCGGAGCATGAACTCACATGTTTGATTACACCAACGTGATTTTCCCTGGTCTCTATCCTAGTGCGGTTTTATTTACACCAGCATTGTAGCACAACTTCTTTCTTGCCCTACCTTCACATGAATGTATCAACAACATGATTGTGCGCCTATTGCCAGTATGACTGCGCTGCTAAGTTGATTGAAGAATTGAGGTCTATTTACTTCTACTTGAACTCTTTCTCAAGGTATGCAATTTGTTTACCCAGATTGACTTGTCCCTTCGGTGACAAAATCAAACTCAGAAATATCTGAGTAAAAGGCAGATCCAAATAATGGTTAGGTTTCCTTAGTTTCTCCTGTACACTGTTTTATGTTTTTACGGTACATGGCATTTGAGATTTATTAATTTACTGTACACTGCATTTGATGATTCTCGAGGGCCAACCTTGACGCAGTGACCAAATGGAGCGTTAAGTTGAAAGAGATGAAAATTATGTTGTTTTGTTTTATTACAGTTTAAATTTAATTAAGCAGTACTATTTTTTATATGTTTTTGCATTAAGTTTACTACTTGTGTTAAAACGCATCTTTAAATTTCAACATTTCTAAGGTAACCTAATTGTATATTCTAATAGCCAAGACCCTTATAAAAGTAATATACTTCATTTTGTTTATTCAAGAAGAAGTTGTATCCCATTTTATCCTATGTTTGGATGCGTCTAATCACGACCCTTCCTGCTCAACGCGACCGTGTCACCTGTTGCTCATTGTGATTGCCTTCCTCCTTTAACGTGATTGGTTCTCTGCCCTGGCGAGACTACATCTTCCTCTGCTGCTCCGCATGACTGGGTTTCCCTGCTCAGCGTGACCACATCTTCCTCTGTCGCTCCATGTGATTGGGTTTCCCTGCTCAACGTGACCACATCTTCTTTTGCTGCTCCACGTGACTGTGGCCTTCGCTCAACATCTTTCCTCCACCCACGTGACTATTCCACGCCCTGTGTGATTGCTCTTCTGCACTCGCATGACTGCTTTCTTTTGTATTAGCGTGGTTGTGTGTCACTTATCTCGGTAATTTTCCTTTAATATTCAACTAGGGCTAAACAATGCATTCAAAATATTTACTGATAACCACACATGAATATCTTTTACAGTATGCAACGGAATATAAAACTGAGAAATAACTCACAACATCACAACATAAAAATGACACAGTTATTTTGGGTATGTAAACCCCTG
>LPNX010148075.1:454549-526906 GCA_001517045.1 Pseudotsuga menziesii | reverse complement strand
TAGCAATTTAATGATAATCTAACAAGCATGTTACAAACATACACAAGTGACAATTCAATGATTCATTGATTATTGATTCTGCATCATGAACATTTTCAAATTGTGCAATTTGTCCTTTCAACCTTGATATTCATATTTCAAATTTGACATTTAAATCTCAGCCATTCTAAATTCTAATTGAAAACTTGAATCAATGATATAAATTATAATATATAGCATGCATTTTAATTTTTAAATACTTAGTTTGAAACAGAAATAGAGACTAACAACTATATGAGTAACAACTAATGAAGATGAACACAGAGCAGAAATTCAACATAATACAGATTTAGAGAAGGATACTAAGTTAACATACTGCTGTTAGGACTGTTATCATACTGCTATACTATGTTAAATGTGATGTTATATCAGTCCTTTAACTTGTCATTGAAAGGGTATTTCATATACTACTGCTGTTATTGAAAATTGCAATACATACAGTTTGAGAACTCATATTTAATGCGTGAAAGTTAATGATAAAAGTGGTTGAAGGTGGAAGTAGTTGTATGTACATCATTCACATGTCTCTTGCACTTAACATACTGCTGTTAGGACTGTTATCATACTGCTATACTATGTTAAATGTGATGTTATATCAGTCCTTTAACTTGTCATTGAAAGGGTATTTATTACTAATGTCTGCCCCCAAAATGTCATTTGAGGAAACAATGCTCTCTACGGTGGGTGGATAAAGAAGAAGACTAGAATCTCCTGAGGGTGGTAGTTTTGCATGAAGCCCTGAGCAGCCTTGGTCAAACAGCAACAGTGAGATGCATTCGGGATGGATTCTTTAACATTTTTGGACCCCAAACAGGCTAACAGCAGTCAAAATCAGTCCTAGAATAAATCTGGGCAGTTCTGAGTAAAATATGTGGCAAAAAACACTATAAATAAGCAGTAATAAGCTTATTTTTAATAAATTAGACTGTATTTTTAATAAATTAGCACGATAAAAAAAGGTTGAGACTGTATCTTCATGGGCAGAATTTAAATATAAAAAATTACACCCCGAACATGCATTAGAAATTTGCATTCACATTTCCATTAAATTAAATTAAGCACGATTAAAAAAGTTGAGACTAATACAGTATGAGCTCCTCTCCGGCGACCATAGTATGAGCACGATACAGTATGAGCTTCAAGCCGGCGACCACGAGCTCCTCTTCTCTCCTTCACGAATGCAACACTCCAGGCTTCAAACCGGCGACCACGAGCTCCTCTCCTCTCCCTCACGAATGCCAAACTCCCATTCACTCACAGGCTCACAGCACTGAGCAGTCACACGAGCTCACGAGCTCAGGAAACACTCACGCGGCAACACTCTTTCACACGGCAGCCTCAGTGCTTCACGGCAGCGGAAATGAGGAAATAATGTAGGTAAGAATAATTTAGGGTTTAGTGTTTTCATTTATGCATTTTGTTTTTGTTTTTTTTTTGTATTTTTTTAAATTCGAATTTTAAAAAAATTTAAAAAAAGAAAAATCGTGGGGGGGCGTGTGGGAGCCCCCCGTCTTCGGGGAGGGGCGTGTGGGCGCCCCCCACAAGCGGGGCGTCGTTCAGAGGTAGGAGGCGCACCCCCTCCTGCGTTTCTGGAAGTTTCGCATTTTTGGGGGTGTGAGGAAACGTTTCTGGAGGAGCCCCCAAGCCCCCGGGGCGTGGGGAGCGAGGGGGGCGAGTTTCTGTGGAACACTGCTTTAACTAGTGTTTCGCTAAAGTTAATTTAGATCACTTTAATTTATTTTCCAAAGTAAACTTAGGAAAAGTAAATTAAATACAATTGGTTTCCTAATTTAAGTCTTCTGCATGCAAGAACACATGCATGCAGGAAGACCTTCCTTGTTGCTGCTAGTTTAACACTTCCTCTCAACGAGGAAGAGATTCGGTAGCAACCCCAACTTATCCCTGAACTTCACAAAACTCTGTTTGCAAACAACAATCTGAAACAACAACCTGGAGTACTCTTCCGGTCCTCTACACATCCCGCCGAGTCAGCATCTGTGAAACCTGCTAACTGTACACTCCCCCTGCGCTCATAAACCAATCCATACTCCATTGTACCTCTGATTTAGCGAAGTATGTGCTTTGCAGCCGTCCAATGCACTTTTCGAGGGTCCACCATGAAATGACTCAAAGAGTTGACTGCAAAGTTGATGTCAGGTCGAGTGTTGACCAGATATATAAGCGATCCGATAAGTTGACGATACAAGGTAGGATCAAATCCGTTTGATCCTGATGCATCAATCTTCCTCCAGTTTGAAACTAGAGGTATGACCATAGGCTTGCATTTCTCCATCCTGAATCTCTTCAAGATCTCTACTGCATACTTCTCCTGTCCAATGAAGAAGCATCCATCTCTCTGCCAAACCTCCAAGCCCAGAAAGTAATGCATCAAACCAAGGTCTTTCATCTCAAACTCAACTGCAAGGTTGGACTTGTAGTCTCCAATCAGCCTCTCATCTCATGTAAGAAAGAGATCATCCACATATAGGACCAGTATGAGAGGTACCTCACCTGTCGAGAAGTATAGGTTGTGGTCAACCTCTCTTTGCCGAAATCCCATCTCTCGTAGATAGCTGTCAATCCTCGAGTGCCATGCTCGAGGTGCCTCCTTGAGCCCATAAAGAGCTCTATGCAGCCTACATACATGCGTCTTCCTGTTCTCCACATCAAACCCCTCTGGTTGCTCAATATAACCTCCTCCTCTATCACTCCGTTGAGGAAGGCAGTTTTGACGTCCATCTGATGGACTCGCCAACCCATCTCTGCTGCTAGTGAGATAATGTTCCGAATGGAAGAATACTTGGCAACAGGGGTGAAGGTCTCCTCATAGTCAATATCCTCCTTTTGTGAAAACCCCTTAGCCACAAAGCTTGCCTTGTACTTCTCCACGCTTCTGTCTGCTGCATGCTTCACCTTGTAGATCCATCTGGATCCCACCACCTTTTTCCCTTGTGGCCTCGGCACAACCTCCCATACCTGGTTTTTCATAATGGAGTCATACTCCTCAACCATAACCTCCTGCCACACATTATGTTGTGCAGCCTCCCCGAAGTTGGAAGGTTTAGAGTTGATCAACTCTGTCATCAGCGCCATACAACTAAGCCTCTCTGGTGGTACGCTTCGTCTAAAGGATCTTTGTGGAGGATCTACTTGCTTGGTATCTTGCACTGTGGACCTAAACCACTTAGGCCTTGGCCTAGTGTTAATCTGTTGCGGCTTCTAGATATCCGTCTCTTGCTGCAGCTCATCCTCCAAGTCAATGACTGTAGGATCCTGTCCACCTGACTCCCTCTGACCACCAGAACTTGTGCTCTGTGTCTGTACCTGTACCTGTACATCTGGCTCCTCCAACTTGACCCCCGAATCCTGTGCTGGTTGCTGCTTTGCTGGTAAGTCCAGAGATCTCCGCAAGGCCCTGTCCTCATCGAACTGGACATCCCTGCTCACAATGATTCTCTTGCGAGCAGGAATGTAAACTCTATACGCCTTTGAAATCTCGTTGTAACCAACAAGTAACCCCTTCTCTCTAGAAGGGTCTAACTTCTTCCTATTGTTAGCATGAACATGACAATAGCAGACACTGCCGAATATGCGAATGTGACTCACATCTGGCTTGGTGCCTGTGAAGACCTCCTTTGGTGTCTTCCTCCCTAAAGCTATGTGGGGACACCTGTTCTGAATGTATACTGCAGTCCTGTATGCCTCGGCTCAGAGGAATAGTGGTAATCCCTGATCAAATTGCATGGCCTTGGCTGCTCCAACCATAGTCCTGTTCTTCCGCTTTGCAACTCCATTCTGTTGTGGGGTATGGGGCACAGTGTGTTCCTTCTTAATCCCCTCAGCCGAACAATACTCCATGAACACATTGGAAGTGTACTCACCCTCGTTGTCTGTCCTCAACACCCAAATCTTCTTTCTTGTTTGCTTCTCCATGAGAGTCTTAAACTCTCAGAACCTCCTAAAGACCTCTGACTTGGCCTTTAGGAAATAGATCCAGGTCTTCCTGGAATAGTCATCAATGAAGGTTACGCAGTAACTGTAACCATTGAAAGAATGGACACTCATAGGTTCGCATACATCCGAATGCACCAAGTCCAAGGGTTCCTTAGGCTTGTGCTCACTCTGTGGGAAAGGCTTCTTGATGTTCTTCCCCAAAGCACAACTCTTGCAGTGGTTATGCTTCTCCTCTTGTACCTGAGGAACTACAATGACAGCTTGTCTCAAGTGCCTCGGTGCTCCATGGTGTAAGTGTGCCATCCTCCTATGCCACAACTCACATCTGACTGCTGCTACTGACTAGAGCCTTTGCAGGCTCAAAGTGTAGTTTGTACACTTTCTCGCTCCTCTTGTCAATCACTCGATCCAAGCTCCTAACTGACCCCTTGGGCTTGATATACACTCTATGGGCACGGAACTTCACCTGATATCCCTTGTCCTCCAGAGTGGAGATTGATATAAGGTTCTTGGTCAATCCTGGAACATATAACACATCAGCAAAACTGAGGGGTTTGGTAGACTCCCTCTGAAATGAAACAGTGCCAACTCCCTGCGTTTGATACCGGGCATCATCACCCAACTCAACATGGATCCTTGTTCCACCCTCCTACAAGTCTCTGAAGAATCTCTTCTGTCCAGTCATGTGACTAGATGCTCCATTGTCGATGTACCATATGCTGCTCCTTGTGGTGTTTGCCATGCAAGCTATCAAACATAACTCCTCATTGAAGTTTCAGCTAAACTCCTCCACCTCTGCAGATCCAACCATCTGAGTGTTACTCTTCTTCTTCCTGTCTGGGCACTGGGAGGCAAAGTTTCCTTGCTTGTGGCAGATAAAACACTTGACCTTTGACACGTCAAGGTTCTTCTTACCATCCTTCTTCCTCTTTGCCTTACCCTTGCTCTTCCCTGTAAGGGCTAGAGCTTCCTCAACCACAATTTGTGGGCACTGCTGGATGAGCCTAATCCTTGACCCATGTGGGTCTCCTCCTGCACAAATTCATCCCACAGTCTCTGCGAATTAGGGAGCTTCTCCCTAGCCACAACACCTTTGACAAATGTGTCCCATGGCTTAGAGAAGCCATTGAGGGCTATCTGAACTAGCTCCTCATCCACTGTCTTAGAGCCAACAACTCCAAGCTAATCCCTGATCTGTGTGAGCCTTGTGAGATAAGGCACCACTCCTTCTCCCTTGGCCATCTTGGTGCTGCGCATCCTCTCTTGCAACACCATCTTTCAGTTCTCGTTCTTGCTTTGGTACAGACTCTCCAATGCTGTCCACATCTCTGCTGCAGTCTTCTTACCAGAAAGGTGAGGGACTATATGGTCCTTCACTCCATCCATGATAATCAACATGGCTCTGGAATCAATCTTCTTCCAAGCTGCTAAATCTGCTGGATCTGTGGGTGCAACCTTTGTGGAGTCAATGTGCTCCTTTGCATCACTGACGTCCAGGATCCTTGTGATCTTTTCTTTCCATGTAGGAAAGTTTTGAGCACCCTGGAGTCTATCATCAACTCTCAACTGCACGACCATAGTGAAGTGTTACATGTCAAACCCTAGATCTCCAATCTAAGTTTGTGTCTTCAATAGGTCTGCCCTTGATCTGTCACTGTTGCTGCAAATCTCTCAGCTTTAGCTCACCAGAGCTCTGATACCATGCAAATTTTCCTTTAATATTCAACTAGGGCTAAATAGTGCATTCAAAATATTCACTGATAACCACACATGAAAATCTTTTATAGTATGCAGTGGAATATAAAATTGAGAAATAACTCACAAATCACAACATAAAAATGACACAGTTATTTTGGGTATGTAAACCCTCGGAAAAACCCAAGATGGGAAAACCGGTGCAACAATTAGATATAGATTTTATTATGAGAAAATATGGAACTTTTACAATCACTGCAAATTCACCCAAACCTGGCGAATGCAGCACTCGACAGAATCACTAGGCAAATCCCAGCTAACCTCAACACCCTCCTGTGTGAGTGTACGACCCAGCTGTACGAAGCTCGGTGATCCTGCTGCTCGCTCTTCCGTCTTCCTTGCTAAATCCTCTGTCTGACTTTCTCTCATTGTTTGTATCTTGTCTCTGTCGGAATACTAGTGTGTGTTCTCTCCACCAATTGATCTCTCTTTTATAACTTTAGGTAAAGCGAAAACCTTAATTTTTCACTTTAACTAGTGTTTCGCTAAAGTTAATTTAGATCACTTTAATTTATTTTCCAAAGTAAACTTAGGAAAAGTAAATTAAATACAATTGGTTTCCTAATTTAAGTCTTCTGCATGCAAGAGCACATGTATGCAGGAAGACATTCCTTGTTGCTGCTAGTTTAACAATCTCGCGTGATTGAGGTCTCCTCTTTGTTAAAGTATTATAACGTAGGAAGATATTCTATTGTACTTTTGTTGTATTCTCCTTCGGAGATGTTATTTTTCCATTTGGAGATGTCCTTGATGTAATTGGTCAGGTAACCCCTTCATTGTAAGTCGGGGCAATAGTACCCACAAAAGCAATATATAAAATGTATTTTGAGTCTCCCAAGGTAGGTCGGCCCTAATTAGGGAACCTGGCTGACCTAGTTAGTTATTTGAGGCACTCACCTAATGAATATAAATAGGTGAGACGCCTCTCTCATTCTCACACACATTACACTCAAGTATTGGTTGGAGTGAGAGAGAGAAAGAGTCTACTGTGGAAGATGAGCAACTATTCTTGTTGTTGGGGTTTTACACTGTACTTTGTTGAATTCTATATTGAGGAAGTTTTGTGGGGTTTGCTCCCTTGTGGTTTCCCCGAGGAAAATCTTTGTGTTCTCTTGTGTGGCTGTACTTGTCTTTCTTTCAATGATCCTTTGCTTATGGTTATGATGCTAAATGTTTTTAGATCTTGTATAACCATAAAAAATCTAACATGGTATCAGAGCCACCCTAAAAGAAGTCTTTGTGCATCGAAACACTGCTACAACTGCAACTATTAAAGATTAGGGTTTCATGCTTGAAAACCCTAGAAGTAAAAAACTAGTCATGTTGGGACTTTCGCTATAACTCGAGATTTGAGAAGGCTCAGGAGCTAAAACTTTGACAGGCCGAAGATAAAATCTTTCTCTACCCCATGTAAAGGTTTCAGCCTGAGATTTGCTATAATATAGGAGATATGATTCCTCCAACTCGGGGTTCCAACCTCTCCCAGAATTCAGCGTTAAACATGTGACCTAGGGAGAATTGCTATATCTCGAGCTCGAAAGGTCCAAATGAAATTTCACAAGATGTTGCAGATATGGCATGTACTGTAGTTTATGTGGTAAAAGTTTCAGACCCTGAAGGTGAAATAGTGACACGTGGCAATCTGTACAAGTTCGCTATGCTGAACAGTTCTGAAATAAGTCACCTTGAGAAACTTCACATAAGTCCCACTTGGTGAATCCAATGCTGCTTTAATTTGTGGGGTTGGAAAGAAGACAGACCAAGCTACCTCAGGACGAAGTTTCAGACCTTGAGGAGAAGAAAATTCGGAGCTATAGCAGAAACAAGATTAATGAATTTTGTAGAAGAAACCAGAGAAAAACTAGGGCTTCCTGTTCCGGGCACTTCCCTCTACCAATCAATTGAAGGAGGACAATCAAACTCGCCCTAGGAGGGCACATCTTTCTATGTAAGAAGTTTCTCATTTTGTGGACTTTCAATTTTTGACCTAACACTACTGTCGAAGAAAACTAGGGCATTAGATATTTTGCAGTTCTGTTTACATTTTTGGGAAAATAAGTATGTTGCTCAGCTCACCTTGAGGAGGCACATCTTTCTATCCAATTAGATCTGAAAGATACCCAAGTTGAAAAATTAGGTTTCTCTGTCAAACCCTAGGTCCACCAAAAACAGTCTTCCAGAAGAGCCTTCAAGCAAGCATCAAGTTGAAGCAATCTCATTGGTAAGTTCTATCCTCTATATTTCCATTTGAGGTTCTCATTTTCTATCATGATGACAAACAATACCAAGCTTGAGGACAAGCTTGAAAGAGTCGAGAACTTCTAAGCATGGAGTTATAGAGTGCTTCTCATACTTGAAGAAGCATGGCATGGATAATTATGTCAAAGAAGACGCTGCAGATTCAGACGGAGATGAAGTCGAAGCAAAGTAAAAGAAAGACCTAGTCAAAACAAAGATGAGTATTTCTGTCTCCATTGGATCTCACATGTATCATCCTTGAAGACTCCCAAGGATATGTTCGATGCAATGAAACAACTTGTAAGAAGATGACCTTGAGAACTCAACTCAAGGATATGAAGGTGCAATGTCAGAAAACATTCAATGTTACTTCACAAGGAGATCTCAGCTCAAGGAGCAATTAGAAGCCGTTGAAGACAATGTCAAAGAAGTAGAAGCATAGATTACAACCTTGAATGGTATTCCAAGTTCAGTCGAAGGAGTTGTTCTAGAAGGAAGATTACCTATGGAAGAATGCGCGTAAGAAGAAGATTGATAGATGGCAAAAGAAGAAGAGATGGAAGAATCCTAACAACTCATGCCTAGCAGAGAAAGAACAAAGAACATTCCCACAAAGAATAGAAGGACATTTCACAACTCAATAGTTCAGTTGTGAGAAATGACACTTTGCGAAAGAATGTCCCATGAAGGAAGAATGGAAGGATGATATGATCTAGAAGTACCAGTCAATCATACAGAATGATGTTTGAATATGAGTTCAAGACATGAAGGGAAGTTTTGTAAAATCTTCCAAGTAGATCTCCAAGATCAAGTATACAAGAGATTGAAGTATCAAAAGATACCAAGCGAGGTTCGTGGCTTCTATCAGAAAGAGAGAGTCGATTATGGCAAGACACTGCCCTAGGGGCTAGAAACACTTCATCAGTGGAGGATATTACATTAGACAATTGGTGTAATCAAAGTAGAAGAATAGAACAAGCAACCCATATGGTTTGAGACTCTCTACAGAGAACCACCTATGCACAGAAGGATTTGTAGAAGCTCAGTAGGCACCTGTGGAATAACACATACAATTACATGAGGAGCTTGAGGATCTAGAGTGATGGAGATCCCAATCTTTACTATAAGGTTGAAGATAGAATCCTATAAAGGACGAGAAGCTCATAGATGGGCTCAAGAGAAAACTTACAACAAAGTTCGAGATGGAGGATCTTGATATCTAGTGACCTCGAGAGGTGACATAGATGGATACAAAGAAGACTAGTAGTAGAGGAGGCTACCTATCACTCCAATGTCCTAATGCAGATGCAGAATGGTGCTCCACCTCAGAGGGTGTGACTATGGTAGATCTCAAAGTTCGAGAATCTTGACATGATCCTTGGGATTAGAGGTATGATGAAATCCCGAGGACATTTTCCTCATCCAAGTAAAATATGCAAAGCAAATGGTGTGGTACCTAAAGGGTACTGCAGAGATATGATTGAGTTGGTAGTGCTACGAACAAAAAAATCACTTCAACATATTGCAGAAAGCAGAGTGTTTCAACTTTCTCTCAGTGCAACCAAAGATGAATATATTGCAGCTGAGAAGAAAGCAAGTAAAGATTCCTCAAGTAATGAGGATTATGATCTAGAAGGATTATACCGATGAAGATGAAGATTATACTCTTATCCATTTCATATTGGATAAGGGATGCACTGGTAGGACACACAGCCACATGTGATCTGTGGTGTAAGAATACTTACTCAGTATTTTCGATCATGAGCAAGATAGGAACAGGTCCTCAAAATTAGACGATGAAGTTAAACACATTGGCAGAGACTCCAGTAATTCAAGAAGACAGAGATCAAGATGGAGTCTACCAAACAAACAAAAGATAAGTATTTGAATTGTCATTTCTTATATATCTAGTTGTTCAAGATGTGTACATAGATATGTTTCTAGATTCAGGAAATGTATTATGCATATTAGAATATTTGTAGTTTACTACTAATATGCATGTGATGGGTAAGTGGCTTATGTTGTTGTACAACATTCCATTGCTACTTATCTAGAATGAAAACTCCTTGTTGACATAATGTCTTGGCAAGATGGAAGGCATCTAGAAAGTTACTGTATGTATATGGGACATAGATGATTGTTGCATTAGCGGAAATAGTTGCATGATTATATGACATATTTCTTTATGAATAAGAATTTGTCATTATGAATATGTTACAAAATGTTTCTAATCATACAACTGTATTTGACTTGTAGGAAGGATTGTATGCAATCACCTACAAGAGAAGAAATGATGAAGTTGCGGATGTACGATACAGTTGCGGATGCACAAAAGAAGAATGATGCAAGTTGTAAATGTACGATGCAGTTGCAGATGTTCAAGAAGAAAATGTTAAGATGCAGAAGGGAGCTGTAATGCTCAAGTATGTTCCCACAAAGGAACAAGTGGCAAATGTGTTGAATAAGCCTTTGTCTCTGTAAAGTTTGAATACTTTCGAGACAAGCTTGGTATAGTCCGAAAGGACCTCTCTCGAAAGAGGGAGTGACGGTAGATGGAAGAAGGATGCAGTGGTGGTAGCTTAGTCTAGAGTAGGGTAAGTCTGGCTAGGCCTGTTGGCCCAAAAGGGTTAGTAAGTTATACGAGGCTTGTTGATCCTAGGGGGATTAGTATGTCTGGCTAGATCAGTTTAACCCAAGTGGGTTTGTAAGCCAGGACAAGGCTTGTTGGTCCCCAGGAAGATCCATCTGTCTAACTAGGCTTGTTGGCTCGAAAGGGTTAGTAAGTTAGACAAAATGTGTGGATGGATCTACCAAAGAACTCATCGTGATACTGCTATGAGATAGTTAGAGGGCAAGATGTATCTTCAGTATTGTTAGACCAATGATTGTTGAGATGATTGCTGAGATAGCTTCAGTATTGTTATACTGATGATTGCTGAGATGATTGCTTCAGTAATGTTATACTGATGATTGCTGAGATGATTGCTGAGATGATTGCTTCAGTATTGTTATACTAATGATTGTTGAGATTGCTTTAGTATTGTTATACTGATGATTGTTGAGATGATTGCTGAGATAGCTTCAGTATTGTTATACTGATGATTGTTGAGATGATTGCTGAGAAAGTTTCAGTATTCCTATATTGATGTAGCCGGTTCAGTATTTTCATACTGATGTTGTTGAGATGATTGTTGAGATAGTTTCAATATTCCCATACTGATATGACAGATTCAATATTTCTATACTGATGATGATGAGGTAGTTTTGGTATTTCTATATCGGTGTTGATGAGATAGTTTTAGTATTTCTATACTGATGATGGTGAGGTAATTTCATTATTTCTATATTGATATTGATGATGATGTTGCTTCAACATTGTATGTTGATGCTGATGATGTGGTTGTGGTCCCAACACCTTGTGTTGATGATGCTGATATGGTTGTGGTCCTAGCACCCTGTGCTGATAATGTTGATATGGTTGAAGTCACAACACTTTGTGTTGATGATGATGATGTTGTTCCAACATTTTTATGTTGTTGTTGATGATGATGTTCCAACATCTCTATGCTGATAATGCAGATGATGATATTGCATTTACTGATGATGTTTCTTTAGCACTAACATGCTAATGATGTTGTTGTTGTTTCAGTATTTACATATTGATGATGCAGATGATGATGTATCAATATTTACATATTGATGATGCAGATGATGATGTTTCAGTATTTACATACTGATGTTGCAGATAATGTTTCAGTATTCACATACTGATGTCGAAGAAGAAGATTTAGTATTCACATACTGATGTGGTAGAAGAAGATTCAATATTCACATACTGATGTTACAGAAGAAGGCAGAGGATGATCCAGTACTCATAAATGATTCAATACTTACATATTGAGGTTGCAGAAGATGATCTAGTACTCATAGATGATTCAGTATTTACATACTGAGGTTGTAGAAGATGATCTAGTACTTTCATACTGAGATTGATAANACTTCCTATGACATATAGAGATTCACCAGTCAGTTGTACAGTTGTGATGATGGTTGTTGTTGATGTAGAATACCTTCCTAGTTAAGAGGGAGTGTTAAAGCATTGTAACTTCGAAAGATATTCTATTGTACTTTTGTTGTATTCTCCTTCGGAGATGTTATTCCTCCATTCGAAGATGTCCTTGATGTAATTGGTCATGTAAAAGTCATGAGGTAAACCCTCCGTTGTAAGTCGGGTCAATAGTACCCACAAAAGTAATATATAAAATGTGTTTTGAGTCTCCCAATGTAGGTTGGCCCTAATTAGGGAACCTGGCCGACCTAGTTAGTTATTTGAGGCACTCACCTAATGAATATAAATAGGTGAGGCGCCTCTCTTATTCTCACACACCTTACACTCAAGTATTGCACTGGAAAGAGAGAGAGAAAGAGTCTACTGTGGAAGATGGGTAACTATTCTTGTTGCTGGGGTTTTACACTGTACTTGGTCGAATTCTATACTGAGGAAGTTTTGTGGGGTTTTCTCCCTTGTGGTTTCCTCGAGGAAAATCTTTGTGTTCTCTTGTGTTGTTGTACTTGTCTTTCTTTCAGTGATCCTTTGCTTATGGTTATGATGCTAAATGTTTTTAGATCTTGTATAACCATTAAAAATCTAACACTTGCGTGGTTGTGTGCTCGTTTCTCCTCTTGACTGTGGTCTCTCCTCTTGTGTGGACTGTGTGGTTCTAGCAGCGTGACTGTGGTCTCTCCTCTTGTGTGGACTGTGTGGTTCCAGTAGCGTGACTGTGGTCTCTCCTCTTGCGTGGATTGTGCTTTTCCAGCAGACTGTGGTCTTTTTTTTCTTAGCATGAATGTACCATGCTTCAACATGACTGTGTGTGTCACTGCTCAGCATGACTATACCGTGCTTTAGCGTGACTGTTTTCTCTTGCCTTCAGCATGATTGTGTTTCTCCTCTCAGCATGTCTGATTGTCCCTTCTCAGCATAACTATGTGTCACTACTAAGTATGACCATGTGAAAGTATGACTGTGTCTCTCTGTTGATGTGCTGCTAAGGCCTGAGTGAATGTTTGAAGTTTCTCTAATGGATGACTAAGAATATGAGGTCTGTTTCTTTACTGCTTTAGACCCCTTAAGCTCTCTCTCAAGATACGTCATTTGTTCACCCAGATTGACTTGTCCCTTCGGTGACAAGATCAAAACCTAAAAGTATCCGAATATAAGGTTGATTCAAAATAATTGTTACGATTCTTTACTGCTGATATCTGCTGTACAATATTTTTATCATTTTGTTACTGTACATGGCATTTGGTGAATCATCTCGAGGACCAACTTTAACGCAGTGACCAATGGAGTGTTAAAGTTGAAAGAGATGAAAATTATGTTGATTTTATTGTAGTTTAAATTTATTAGAGCAGTACTATTATGAATCTGGTTTTGTATTTATGTTTATGCATTAAAGTATATTTTTTTTTATGTTAAACCTAACCTAACCCTAAAACTTCAACAAGATAGGCTACTTCCACATATTTGGATGCCTGACATATTCTCATGTCCCTTCTGAGAAGAGGACAAAGTTGGAGCCCATTGTAGAGAAAAACATCTTTGTTGGTTATGACGAGACTTCGAAGGATTTTCATATGTACCTTCCTACACGTAGGAAAGTTGTTGCGAGGAGGGAGGTGAGATTGGAGGAGGAGCGAACCTTCAAGAAGTCTCGGGAGTCAGAGCAAGAGGAGCAACATTCTCCTGCATCACAGGTGAGCACATCTCAGAGTTCAACGGTTCAGGGTGTAGGGTCACAAGTTTCAGGGGTGACTGGTCCATAGGTTTCAGGATCTTCAGGTTCAGGGATTCAGTTTATAGAGACTGCTGGTACAGGTACAGGTTCTCGGGTCACATGTACACCAGTTTCACTTTCATGTGATTCAGGTTCACCAGGCACAAGATCTCATACCTCAGGTACTTCTTCAGGTAGGCAACCATCAGATGAGGATGTTCAGGAGGAGGGCTTTCCATAGGAAGCTACTTCCAAGAAGAGAAAGCCAAGTTGGCTTAAAGAACTTGTGAAGGAAGCTACGGAGTTTGTGGGGCCACCCAAGTGGGGGGTCAGAGAGAGTAAAGCACTGGAGAGATTTTCTAGCTATATGGCAGTGGTGACTAGTTTTCGTGAGTTAAAGCCTTCCACTTTTGAGGAGTCATCCACACATCAGGTATGGAGAGATGCCATGGTGGAAGAGTACAATTCCATCATGAAGAATGATGTATGGGAGGTGGTTTCGAGGCCGGAGGGGAAGTCGGTTGTGACTTCTCGTTGGCTCTACAAAATCAAGCATGTTGCTGATGTCAACATTGAGAAGTATAAGGCTCGTTTCGTGGTGCGTGGCTTCTCATAGATAGAGGGAGTAGATTATGATGAGACTGCGCCAATTATTAGATCGGTGATCTCTATTGCTGTAGAGATGGGTTGGGGCATTCATCAGATAGATGTGAATACATCATTTCTAAATGGTGTCTTACAGGAGGAGGTGTACATGAAGCAGCCGTAGGGATTCCAGGTGCATGGGAGAGAGTCCTATGTGTGTAGTTTGAAGAGGCCCCTTTACGGGATGAAGCAAGCTTTGAGAGCTTGGTATTCCATGATTGATGCATATCTGCCGGAGTTGGGGTTCCAGAAAAGTGAGGCAGATCCAAACCTTTACTACATTATGGTTAGTGAGGATCCACTTATTCTGGTATTGTATGTAGATGACTTGATCATTACATGTATAGACAGGCTCATTGCAGAGTGCAAGAAAGATCTTGCATCAGAGTTTGAGATGAAGGACATTGGGTTGATGCATTACTATTTGGGTCTAGAGATGTGGCAAGAGTCGGGGCACATCTTCCTTGGACAAGGGAAGTATGCTAGAGAGATTTCAGATGCAGGATTGTAGATCGATGACTACACCCATGATCACCAACTGGAAGAAGCTTCATGCTTCTGAGGGAGAGTTGGTGGATTCGACAGTATACAACAACTCATTGGTTCTTTGATGTATCTGGTGAACACTAGGCCAGATATTTGTTTTGCAGTGAACACTCTGAGTCAGTTTGTGGCGAACCCTCAGAGAGTTCATTGGATTGTTGTAAAACATGTATTGAGGTACTTGCGTGGTATAGTGGATTTCGGTCTAGACTATAGGAGAGTAGATGGAGTCGGTTTGATTAGCTATATAGATTCTGATTGGGCAGGTGGTGTGATGGACTGGAAGAGTACATCTGGTTATTGTTTTAGTATGGGATCAGCAATGGTGTCCTGGTTCAGTTGGAAACATAAGTCAGTTGCATTGAGTTCTGTAGAGGCAGATATATGTCAGCCAGTCAGGCCAGTCGTGAGGCCATTTGGCTTCGCAAGTTGTTGGTTGGGTTATTTGGTTAGGAGTTTAGACCAATAGTGATTTACTATGATAATCAAAGCTGTGTCAAACATTCAGAGAATCCAGTTTTTCACGACAAGTCAAAGCACGTCGAGATCATATATTACGTCATTTGTGACTATGTCCAGAGAAGTGTAGTGGAGTTACAATACTTTCCGACTGAGGAGCAGGTGGCAGAGCTTCTAACAAAGTCTTTGGGGAGAGGCAAGTTCAATCACTTTAGAGATAAGTTGGGGTTTGTGAGAAACATTTTCCTCGGTAAGAGGGAATGGTAAAAATTTGCACCAAGGCAAGTGTTTTTTCCACTTCTGGTGCCTAGGAGTGGAAAAGTGTATAATGTGGTCCCTAGTCACTTTATAAAACGAGAAGTACTTTATAGGAAATAGTGTCACTTCATAAAGTATATTTTTGGTTTAAGTTATATTTGTCTTTTAATTAATAAAATGACCTCATGTTTTTTTAATTAAAAGATGACTTTATGAGAAATAAAGTGAAGCCATTATTTAAGTGTTAATTACATATTTCAATGGATGGGTGCATTAAAAGTCATTTAACGAGTTATTAATGAACAGTTAATGTGGGCCCTAGATCTCAACGAGTCATGATCTAATCTTGACCATTGATCTAGTGAGGGTTAGTTACCATGATCAAAACTAGGGAAAAGGCACATTTCTCATTCATTTGTTCATCAAGAGTTTTGGAGAAGAGAACAAGAGAGAAGTCAAGTTCAAGGAGAGAAAGGAAAATCCCTGGCACAAGTTCCTATGCTGAGATAGCAGGTTCGAACTTCAAGGAAAAGGGCATGAAATTTTGAGTTAACTGGCACGAATTTCAAGAGAAGTATACATCATTAGTTCTTAAACCTAACACAAGTTTTGAGGAGAAGGGCATGCTGTTTGAGTAGCAGAACTGCTACACAATTTTCAAGGTATTAAATTCAACGTTTAATGTTCAGACTGTGTATTCCATACAGCACAAGGATTGAGGCAGAGAAGCATGCTTTCCAATGCTGAAATGACACAGATTTTGAAGAGTTAGTTCGCTGGTTACATGCATAAATTCTGGAAGTTGTACAGTGAGCATGCTGTTCAAGAGAAAACTGATTTTGACAGGCTGTCCCTACTGTCCTCAGCACACATTTCGAGGTAGAAGTTGCACAGAATTTGAGGGAGTAATTGCACAGAATTCAAGGGCTGAAAATGGTGGTCTGAAAGTTGAGATAAGTTGCCTGTGTTTTATTTAATACTGATGTACAAAATTTCAAGAAGAAAATAAATATTCTCTCTCTCTCATCAGGTTTTCCCTTCGGGGTTTTTCCTGAGCCAATTTAGCTAAAAATTCCGAGTCTTCATTTTATGGTGTGGCTTATATTTTATTTTCTGTTCATTAAAAGAGAGTAAAAATGTTTTCCAAGTGTTTCATTTACTGTATTGTTTATGAGAAGAAAACCCTAACTTGCAGTTAAAATTAAATTTGGGGTTGGGCATTAAACAATATGCACAGTTGAAAATTGAAAGCGGGTTGGGAACTTAAAAATTTACCATTATTGGAGTTCTTAATTAAGCCTCTCTTAGTTTAACACGCTATTTTTGAATGAACTACTTGGGTTGAATTCGAATGGCATCCATTGTAACCATTATTATTTTGTGAATAGTGTTGAGAGTAATTCTTTTGGAGTAAATTCTTTCTTCTTTGTTCACTTGTTGAATGCCTTGCTTGTATTGCTTTTCCATTCAAGTTCTAGATCTCTCATAGGATTCAAGAATTCTACACGCCTCTTCAAGGGGGAATCCTAGATCTTGTGCATTCGGATGTGTGTGGATCGATCTCAGCATCATCAATCACAAGAAGAATGTACAATATTTCCTTCATTGTTGACTTCTCTCACAAAACATGGATCTACTTCTTAAATACCAAGGATGAAGTCTTCAATAGTTTTTAGGAGTTCAAAGCTCTTGTGGAGAACCAAACTTGGGAAGAAGATCAAGGTTTTGAGATCGGACAATGGGGGTGAGCATACCTCTAACGGTTTTGAGATGCAGGAATCAAGAGGGAGTACACTATTCCTTACATCCATTCGTCCCCAACGATGTGGCCAACCTCGACCCCATCCCAACATTCAGTAGACTACATCCAGATCATAGTAGCAGGCTTCCCACACTCGGAGGCGACACGCCACCCATCGTAGCTCTTCTTCTGAACAGATTATTCTCTCGAGATTTCTTCATTTGACTTCATATGTTAGGAGAGGCGCTTCCAGTGCTTCTAGTGTGCCATGACATATTCTCCATTTTTGTATCACAATTCCTAGATCCACTGTCCTTGTACATTTTTCTTTCGTATTGGCTCTCTCTGCACTTATCTCTTCTAGGTTGGCTCTCCATCTTTTAAGTTAGCCCTTGTTATCTCTTTTTGGCTTTAAGATTGAGTTTCACATCTTGCTTTATATAGGAACCGCCTTAGTGCTCCCGTTTTGTATTGACATCATGTTACAACATAATCCCATTGACCTACTTCTGTGGTCATTTGTTGGACATTAATAAAATTATCTTATCTTATCTTATCTTACAACCCACAGTAGAATGGGGTTGCAGAGCAGAAAAACTGATCCGTCGTAGGGGCTACTGAGGCCATGATACATGACCAGGATTTGCTGACGTTTCTATGGGCATTAGCATGCAATGCAATAGTCTACATCTAGAATAGGTGTCCTCATAGGGTTTTTGGGGACAAGACACCCGAGGAGGCATTCATTAATGTGAAGCCAGAGGTGAGTCATTTCTGCATCTTTGGCTGTCCAATTTGCATCCATATATCACTAGAGAAGAGGACCAAGTTGGAGCCTTCCAACAAGAAGGGTTTATTTTTTGGCTATAGTGAGAATTCAAAGGCTTACAAGATCTATACTCCAGGAGAGAGGAAGACAATTGTAAACAAGGATGCAAAGTTCGAGGAAGACTTTGCATCCAGGAAGTCTCATGAGCCATTGCCAGTGACAGAGGATGAGGAGCAGGAAGCTTTGAAGGTTGAGCCATGGTTTGGTGACTTCCAGTTTGGGGCAACAACCTTCAGATGCAAGGAAGGAGCCACCAACTCCTATCAGTTTTGTCAATAGACCTTGATGGTTCACTTCGACATTGAGGGATGCTCTGGAGCAAGTTGAGGCTCCTAGGAACACATTTAGGGAGCGTAGATCTCTGAAGAAGTTTCCGAACTACATGGCATTGATGAGCAACATCGTAGATTTTGAGCCCTCCAATTTCCAGGAGGTAACTGACTAGAAGGCTTCGACGAATGCCATGGTGGAGTAAGTACACCTCCATCATGAAGAATGATTTTTGAGACATTTTGCCTAGGCCGGAGGGGAAGTTATTGGTGACTTCTAGATGGCTCTTCAAGATTAAGCATGCGGCTAATGGCGTCATAGCGAAGTACAAAGCGAGGTTCATGGCTAGAGGGTTCTCCTAGAAAGAGGGAGTGGATTACGAGGAGATGTTTGCTCTAGTCGCCAGGTACACTTCCATTAGAGCAGTGATGTATTTAGTCGCCATTATGGGATGGAGGATACATTAGATGGATGTGAAGACAACTTTCCTCAATAGCATAATTGAGGAAGAAGGGTACATTGAGTAGCCTCAGGGCTTTGAAGTCAACGGGAAGGAGTCTTATGTGTGCAGCCTAAAAAAGGCCCTTTATCAGGCATTGAGAGCATAACATTCTAGGATTTATGGATACCTATAGAGCATGGGATTCACCAAAGTGAAATAGATCCGAACTTATATTTCATATTTGTTGAGGTTGATCTGGTCATTTTGGTGTTGTACATAGACAACCCGTTTCTCACAGGTTCAGAGAAGCTCATTGCAAGGTCCATGGCAGATATGGCAGTTGAGTTCGAAATGAAGGACATTGGCTTGATGCAATACTTCTTGGGGTTGGAGGTAGATACTAGTGGAGATTTTCCTTGGGTAGGGTAAGTATGCAATTGACATCCTGAAGAGATTCTGGATGGAGGATTGCAGGCCCATGGGCATTTCTATGATCACTAATATGAATAAGTTCACTCCTTTAGATTCAGATATGGTGGATCCTACGTTTTACCGACAAATGACAGGTTCCTTGATGTATTTGGTCAACACTAGGCCATATATATGTTTTGCAGTGAACACCTTGAGCTAGTTCATGGTGAAGCTGAGGCAAGAGCATTGGGTAGCAGCTTAGTTCAATAGATGCAGAGTATATGGCATAGAGTACAACTAGTTGTGAGGTCATCTTCCTTTGCAAGTTGCTTGCAGGGTTATTTGATAAGTAGTTGGATCCCATGGTGATTTACTGTGATAATTAGAGTTGTATTAAACTCTCTGAGAATACAATTTTTCATGATATATCCATGCATATTGAGATCATGTATCACTTCATTTGAGACATGATTCAAAAGGGAGTAGTGAAGCTCTAGTTTGTACCCACAAATCAACAGGTTGCTAATATTCTGACCAAGCCCTTAGTAAAAGGGAAGTTTGAAGCATTCATAGACACTTGGATTGGTGCATAATTCCTTCCTTGCTAAGAGGGAGTGTTGATGTTTTGTAGATCGAACAAGAACTTTCGCATAGGTTAGGTGTCAAACATGCGTGTAGTCAAAGTTAATATATTTTGCAATTTATTTTAGTAATAAATTGAAAGTCTTTTAATTAGCTAATGAGTCTAATAAAGTGCATTTTATTGCATTAGTGATTTAGGCTAAAGTATAAAGGCAGGTCAAAATAGAGGGCAAAGACACATTCATTCTTCACAAAGGCAGTTTTGTCCGAAGGTGAAGAAAGAGGTCGAGAGATAGGAAGAAGAGGGCGACAGAGGAGAAAATCGATCTGCAGATTTAGTAGGTTAAAGGACAAGGCGACAACAACAATTTCATACACTAGTATGAACATGCATGTACGAATAGATCTGGGCACAGTCTTTTCTCAGACCCAGTTGTTTTTTTTCCTTATCAGAAAGTTAAAAACCTTAGTTTTCGAGGTGTCCTCGTAAGCTTTGAATATTAATGATAAGCTAATTTGAAGGACAAATTCTTGTGTACTTCTGAAATTTTTATTTCCATTGTTTATATCTTTTCTAGCCTTTTGTGTGAATGCTGTAAGCTCATAAATTATTTGTTTATGTTATTTAATATGTTCAAGATCATATTTGTTGAGGAAAGAAGGATAGGACAACAATCACCTAGGGAACATAAACTTAACATAGACTCCAAGTGACATAACACCCATAGGCTTATTTATGCCACTTCCAACATTTCCATTGTTTTAGGTCTAGATAAAAGGCCCCCATCCTAAGTTTCATCATGTCATTAGTAATGCCATGTAGGGAGAAGTAAGGTTCCATCTGGGTGACCCATGCTTATGGGTTTGAACCATTAGACTTGTTCAAGTTCACTTTAGGAAAATGGTTCTAGGTATTATTATCCATGGAGGGTGGTTTATGGATGTGAGGACCCAAAGGGGGTTGCTAAATAGTCTTGAGTGAGGTGTTTCATCCTCGTGTGGCTCATTGTGCTATATGTTTTCCAAGGGATTTCTTCTAAGATGCGCTGAGTTGTTAGCTAAGCCAATGTTTCTTGTATACCTTCCAACTTCTTATCCAACTTTTGGTCTAGGCTGCTTACTTCCTCTCGAAGTTGTTGCATCTCTCTTGTATGTTGGTCATCATTTTCTTGGATTTTTGCTTGCAGCGTGTTGTAGTGTTCTTCTAGGGTGTTAATCCTTGTGGCACTATAGCAGGTGTTCATGTTTTTTGGGGTCTTGCAAGGTTATCTATAGGGGTGAGGACCGTCCACCATGGGATGGTTGGGGAAGAGTAAGGTTTACATTATCTTGAAAATGAGGGAGTGTCAGGTGCTATAGCTCTTTGATATACACGTGGGCTCCAACAATAGTACTTGACCCATTATTTCAGGGCACTAACTAAGGATGCTTGACCCTGCCCTTAGCCGTATTGCTCGACTATCTAAGTACTAGAGAGTGATCTCCTTGAGTGTTGTTCTTGGTGTATTATAGCAACAAGACAATCGATCGGTTTATCTAAAGATAGTTCTAGGTATAGCTAGGGGACTTTCGATATACCCAAAGAGTATGTGGAAGGGAAATTCCATATACAGGTGGTCTAGTGCGATACTACTTGAAGGGGTACTAACAGAGGTTGCAAGGGTGTCCAACAATGTGACTTAGTACCACTTGTATATTTTGCATGTATGCTTCCCCAACTGCAGGTTTATCTGCTAAACGACATATCTATTTGTTATTTAGTAATGTCGAAACACATTTCTAAAAAATTAAAAATTGAGCTCGCTAACCCTAGAAAGAACTTTAAAATCAATGGAAAATAACTTACTTTTCAAGGTAGGGTTTAATGTCGAAATTTTGAAATAAGCACAACCCTTTGTAAAATCTTGATTTGGTACAATTTCACCTTGAAGCTTCGGTAACTTTGAAAATTTTGCACCTTTGAGTCTAATTCTTTTTCTTTTTATAGGAGCCTAATATGTCTACTTTGCAATGCCATAGGTTTTATTGAATTCTGATGTGCCAAGAAAAAATTAGGGTAATTATCCCAAAACTTGCGTTTATTGGCTTTCTCAAAAGATTGAACTTGTATGGCCTACACGTCCAATTTTTTAGATCTGAATCTGAATTTTTTACGATAAACACTATGGTTCGTCTTCTTTCCAATACAATTGGTGGCACTCAATTTCGATCTTTCAAACTCTAGATATAAGAGTTTTACCCAGACCACTTGTTTAAAGCTAGTTGTTTGGGCTAGCCAAAACACCCAACTTACACAGAGTGTATCTCCAAAAGTATAGCAACCCAAAAGATGGAGAATTTGAACACATTATTTCTGCATGTTTTCAATGTAACCTCAAAATTTCAAAACTTGAAACGTTGTAGAAAAAAGTTTGCAGCGAAAATGCTAAGATGACTCGTTTGAGAGAATAGATAAAACAAGAGAAAGACTTATTGTATGAAAGATATTCCCAATAGAGAGCTATGTTCACTTGCCTCTTAAAGGGGGCAACCTCCAAGAGCAAAGCTCCAAATACAATCACAATACTTGACTCCACATTACATAACTTACTAGTCTATATATAGAGTTTCAATAGCCAAAGGTCTAACTACTTGTGGTCTCACTATTAATTATGGTCAATTGCCTAGCGGCCTTTATTCAATAAGGAGGCCCCTTTTACATTAAGTCCCTATTCACTAACTGTCTATTGGTCCTTATGGCCTTGTGCATTAATAAAGTAGGGAGGTTAGGGTAGGACCCTAATAGTGAGTGGGGAGTGAAGTTTGAACACAATGCACATGACAATGAAGATGCTGGAAAGATAGGTCAATGACAATAGGTTTATTTTTAACCTAATTCCCTAAAACTAGAACAATTAAAAAATTGAAATTTGCTGTCAGGTTCTCTTATCAAGTTCAAGTTGAGGTTCATCTACGAGGTTCGATGAAACTCATCGAACCCCATAATTTTTTTAAGTTTTCCGAACTTCAAACCTCAAGCTTGAAATTCAACGAACAATTGTGACTTAGCTGGTTGATCCTGTATTGGTGACCCAAGAACAAAAAAATCGCTTCCCAGGGGCTCCATGATCACTCTTGCAGTTTGATGTGTTTTCCCCCTCTTGCTTGTGGGAAGTTAGAACCAAGACACGGATCCATAACTTAGGTTTAGGCATGGCTAGGGTTCCTTTGGTGGATTAAAATACTCACTCACTCCATTTGCTGTCATTCTATTTCTCATTTTATTCATTTCACTCATGTTTGCTAGGATTTTGAGTGGGTTGTTTCCTAATTGTTGAGGAGCAAATTTTTGAGAGCTTGGGAGGGAGATTGAAGGTTACTGTTTTTGAGAGCTTGGAAGGGAGATTGAAGGCTTCCATAGTTACATTCAACCACCATTGGAGCGTTAAAGAGGTAGGCTCTAAAGCGCACTCTTGTTTGCTTTTAATTTTTTTTCCACTTTGTTAAATACTTGAATGTTCTATTCTCCTACTCTTTCCCATTTGTACTTCTCCATCATTCTATTACAGGGAACAAGTTATTCTCATCCTGAGTCTGATAGGTATTTGGTTTTTCCTTTTGGTTCCATTTTTTATTATGGCGGTGATGTTGGGAACCCTGAATACCGATAACGAGGATGAAGTAGGCAATGGCACATTGTGTGGAGAGGAGGAAGAAATGGACGGGGATGATGATAATGAAGCAAACAATGATGCTAGACAGAAACACAGAAACTTCAACACCCTTTGTAACAAATATAATATTAAATAGATATTAATAGTAATACATAATAATATTGTTATTAAATAATCATTAATAATTAAAGTACTATATATATTGGCACATTCATTGTAATGTATTTATCATTCATTTATCATTCAATACAAATATTTATTTATATATATGAATACCTTTTCGTATATTAATATTTATAGCTTCCACAACAATAGCATAACATTGGTAAAGGAGCCAACAACCGATTGTCCTTCATAATTCCCAATGGAGAAGAAGGAAATACAACAAATTTGATGCCTAATTAAAGAAATAAAAGACAATTTCCAGCCCACCACTGAGAGAGAAAGCAAATATATATCAAAAGAAAATGAATTACTAACAAAAGTCATAATTGAATTAAACAATTACGGGAGACAAATAAAATCGCACAAAGGTAACCCTATGGATGATCATAAATCCGATGCTATAGGTTCTGAGAGTGAATTGCTTCATGTAGACCATGAACCAAAGCATGCCAATGAAATACAAATAAACTTGTTTAAAGAAAACCCGAATGATGACTATGGCCATGAGGATGATCAAGTTGGAAACGCCCACTCTGACACACATGATGTTATTGCTCAACCTTTTATCAAATTGGGAAGCATCATAACTCCGTTCGATGTGACTCAAAATAAATTTGATTCTGCAGATGCATATTGAACTATAGAGGTTCTTGTATCTCATGAAGCTTGAGAAAATAGTAATTTATATAACCAAGAAGAACTGGACTCTCTGGATCGCAGATGATTTTCGTTCGACATTCAGTACAACAGAGAGATAATTTAGGGGTACAATCCTTGCAGAGGGTCAACTTCATACCACTCCCATCGCAGAAGGAAGACCTTGAACCATAGGCACCGTTATGAGAAGACACAGAATCCTTGCAAAGAGATGACTCACAAACAAAAGTTCTACATAGAGTGGATATTCGTGATCATTTTTTGTCTAGTGGATAGAGAAGAAGGGTTTGTACTATTGGTGCAAGATCAAGAAAATATAACAGAAAATATAGGGGACAAAACCGCTGATGCAGGCTTGAAGTTGGAAACACGCCATTTATTTGATGACGAAGAAATCGAGTGGGAATGTTTGTGGATGATGTGCCACCGGCTGAACAATTAGAATATGACGTGGAAGCCCTCATCAAAGAAGACACAGATCTACGTAATGAAGAAGAAAAATAAATGTTTTCAGAAGAACAAGAGGAAGCCACTTTCTCGGACGAAGAAACTATTCCTAATGGTGCAAGCTTTGGAAATTGGTCATGGAATCAAATAGTCCCGATGTGTGAATTTGCTCATCAAAGAAATCAAACTTTCACGGCATGGATACGAAGAAAAGGCATTGTTGTCTGTGGATCATACGCAAAAGTCAGAATGTCATTGATTGGGGATACTGACTATAGAGTTCAAACTTATAGGTCGAAGGAGAAATCACTCGGCTTGCTGTGTGTAAATTTTTTGATTCACTATATGCTAGGACAAGTAGATTTCATTAGCATCGATGAAGCCGCATACCGCTTAGGTGTTGAGAGGCGTTAGATTTACGATATCGTGAACATTTTGGAAAGTGTCGGGGTGACGGGGTCTTGGTTAAAAAGATGTAGTATCAGTATACTTGGAAGGGTTACAAGGGGATGTGAAGCTTTCTCATCTTTTAATTTGATTGCCTATTCATTAAGTCTCTGGCTATTCGAAATTATAAAAAATGAGATTAACGGCCATTGACGAAGAATATTTGGACCTGGAGATAGGGATTTTGATCCTCTACCAAACCATTTCAACCTGCAATTGTTTAAGTATTATACTCGCTGCGGTGCATGTGTTCTTTGTGTTTGTATTTTCTGTCTTTCTGTTCTTCATTCTCAAGATAATGATGTAACCTTAATTACAGCAGACTCGGTGAAGGAAAGAGAAATCACAGATATTACTAGACTTAGATAACACTCGTTGCGGTGGCTGTGTTGGTCGTTGTGTGAAGGAAAGATAAATCGCAGTTATTATCGGCCAGAGAATTTATTTACTGCCATTGGATCCAAGGCCGCCATTTTTAGACGAGATGCGATTCTCCAATGCCGCCATTTTTNTACACATATTAGTGGAAGTTAAAGGACAAGTGGAATATAAACTCCAAGTCCGAAGGAGTATAACCATAAAGCCAAGTTTAAGATAACATAAATATATATTTTATTCGAGCGACCACTCCAAGTTTATAAAATTAGTTATTTAAGGAATGAAGCAATTTGTTTATAACGAGTAAAAGATTTGTATGAGTGATTAAATCTTGATGAATGTTTCTTAACCATACCAAATTTGTGGGGAAGACAAATTTTGCCCGCTTAAATAATGCAAGAGAGAATGGAAAGTTTCAATATTACAACAAGATTTTAAACAAGGAGATAAGTACAGTTTTGGTTTATGTTAATAAGCATATTTGGATTAATTGGAATTTAGATTATTGAAGTTGAATGGAGTCATAGATATAAACTTGAAGGGGAATCTATTTTTCCGTGCACAACATAATTGTTTCCTCACCTTGATGTGGGTGTGCACTCGTTTACCTTCTGTCAAGGCCTTCTTCCTCAGACAACCCTGAATGAGATAAATATATATAGAAGTCTCCACATTGCAGTATGTAACATGCAAAACTTGCAGTGCTTCCTTCAGACAACCCTGCTCACACAGTGCTCTAACATGATCAACAGATGCAATGTTGGCGTGAATGTGTAATACTTGCCCAATAATCATTACAACCATCTGTGTTTGTTTCTTCTTCTTGCTTAAACTTGCAGGTTGTATCATCTCTGTTGCTTATATTTTTTTGCGAAACCGCCATGTTATAAAAAACTTTTAGATTTGTTCATGTCTGAGAAATGCACAGTTCTACTTTAAAAAATAAACCCTCGATTGGATTGGACTGAAATCCAGAATTATATTAGAGTGCCCATGGTTTACTTTGATATCTTATTTGAAAAAAAAACCTCGATTGGATTGGATTGGAATAGAATGAAACCAAGAAAAATATTAAAGTGCCCAAGTCAAGATTTTATAGTGATAGTGACAATGCCAAAAGAAAGGGGTCCTCACCTACCACTGTTTTCTGTGTTATCCAATGACCTAGACTCCTTACACAAAAATTATGACAGTTCTCTTGACCATGCTTGAACAGGGAGTTTGCCGTGTTACCCAATGATTAGTCTCTCGCAAGTAAACAATCCAAGAAAAAATTTCAAAAATAGTGGGGGAACCTTGTTTATATCACAAGGATTTTGAAGGAACTGGACATTAATTTCCCTTTTGTATCTAGCGTGCTCCTATTCACTTTTGCGAGAATGAATAATGCTGTTTACGTGAGCCTTCATTGTCACATTGAGTGGAAGTTTCGACAACTCTGTTGATTCAGTGCTTTGGTTATGGGTATTTGGGAGAGTATTACAGGATCCTCCTCCATTGGCTTTTCTCCGTGTTATTCACTACTAGTGGATTCTGTTGTGGGAGATATTGATCCATAACAAGAGCGCTTGAGATTGTATTCATCGACAAAATTCGATGACCTAGACTTCTTACACAAAAATTATGACAGTTCTCTTGACCATGCTTGAACAGGGAATTCGCCGTGTTACCCAGTGATTAGTCTCTCTCAAGTAAACAATCCAAGAAAAAATTTCAAAAATAGTGGGGGAACCTTGTTTATATCACAAGGATTTTGAAGGAACTGGACATTAATTTCCCTTTCGTATCTAGCGTGTTCCTATTCACTTTTGTGAGAATGAATAATGCGGTTTACGTGAGCCTTCATTGTCACATTGAGTGGAAGTTTCGAAAACTCTGTGTTGATTCAGTGCTTGGTTATGGGTATTTGAGAGAGTATTACAGGATCCTCCTCCATTGGCTTTTCTTCGTGTTATTCACTACTAGTGGATTCTGTTGTGGGAGATGTTGATCCATAACAAGAGCGCTTGAGATTGTATTCATCGACAGAATTCGGGCGCTGTAGGAATGATATTAATTCATGGTTAACTTAACATTTTGAAGGAACTACACTGAAGTTGCACATAGCAGCAATTGATGGCAAGTTGTTGAAGATGGCAAAGTCGTTAAAGAAGGAACGAGGGCAGAAAATAGTTTGATGAAATCATTCCTAAGAGGTATTTTTGATCTTCCATTGTATCACTAAATGTTCCATGAAGGATTTAGATTGACATTGAGATATGCTTGCTAATAACTTGGAAGGTGAAGTAAGATCTTTCTCTAGGATTTTGATTAATGGCTTCCTTAAGTTTAATTGGTAATATGTCTTAAAAAGGGGAAATTATATTTGATTAGGTGATCATATGATTTCTTATATATTTGTAAAGGTTATATAAGGAGTTGTTTGGAGCTATAAGGGAAATTGTATTTGAAGACAAAAGGGAATTTGTAAAAGGAGATGTAAGCTACATAATTTGTTTTTGGTCTTATGTCCTAGACCACCCTGAAATTGAATAAGGGGGTCTCGGGATCATTTGTGTGTGTGGATTGGTTTATATCTATGTCACAGGGTTCGGCAAACCTGAACCATCAGGTTCGAAATTCGTTTGGGTTTGGCGAACCTCAAAGCCGAAAGTTTTTCAAGGTGGTTTTCATCCTGTTGTTCTCTTTCGTGATTTGTCCACCCTCACCCTCTGAGTTCCGCATCTACCTGGATGTCTCTAGACTACACCCTCAATGATTTATCCCACGAGCCACAATTGTTCACACTGTGTGAACGAGTATTCTGATCAAGTAACCCGTGCGTTTGGGGCTTTCGACAACCCTTCCTATAACCAATGTTGAGGCTGCTAACATGTGTTCTGATAAGTCAAGGAACCAAAGTCAAGGCTGCGGAAGGGTTTTCCGATAATTTTTGGAGGAAAAACAGTGTTGAGGCTTTGTTTGAACTTTGGCTAATGTTTTGACAATTATTTCAAATCTCCACAACATATAATTTTTTAAAAGCTTTCGAATGGATATATAGTATAATGTATATATATCAATGGTTAGGTTATTTTAGACTTTGGTGTATAGTAAATGGTAAAACAAATTTATATATATTGTATATATTATATTAATTATTAAATGTTTTAATTTGTATAGAAAATAGATAAAAATGTATTAAATGTTATTTATTATTTATAGAATATAAAAATATATTAGATAACTTAATTTTATAAAATATTTAAAATTTGAAAATATGTATATTGACGAACCTAATGTCGAACCTCATTCGAACCGAATCGAACTTAAAGGTCGTCGAATCCGAACCTTGTGACATAGGTTTATATTACCTCTTTTTTGACAAACAATCACATGAACATCAAGCAATCTAACACATTCTCATATAAAGAAGACAAATCTTAATATCAAAGAAGGCAAGTAATAACGAGACAATCACATCAACACAAACTTTGAAGGTTTTTACATAATATGGAAGGTTATTTGAGAATTATTTTTCTGTAAATTTTATTTATTATTTTTCTGTACATGACATTCCGTGAAACATGTCAATGATCAACTTTAATGTAGTGACCAGTAGAGCGTTAAAATTTATGCAGTGACCAGCAGAGCATTAAGTTGATAAAGATGGAATTTATGTTGCTATGTTTTATTACAATTTAAATTTTACCTAAGTTTTTATATGTTCATGTATTGAAGTTTATTACTGGTATTAAAATTCATCTAACCTGTAAAATTCAACATGGTATCAGAGCTTAGGGTGTAGCTAACTCTGTTTTGCAGCCAACAGAATCTACATCGATCCTAAGACAAGATCTATACTTCACAAAAGCTTACTCTTCAGGTTGACAAGTAAAGGTTAAGATGACTACTCCTTCAGTAAAATCAGAAGATAGGCTCAAGGGAGTCTCCAACTTCAATGCATGGAAGGCTTGGGTTCTAAATATCCTAGAAGAAAGCGATCTAGATGATTTGGTTACTAGAGTTGTTGAAGAGCCCACTACAGCCCAAGGAAGAGCAGCATTCAAGAAGAGGCAAGCCAAGGCAAAGCCAGTTATCTTTGACTTAGTTAAAGATAACCTAATGGCTTTGTTAGCTCCGTTAAGGACAACCAAAGAATGCTTTGATGCTCTAGCTAACCTCTATGAGAAGAAAGCTCCTACTCAGAGAAGAGTCTTGAAGAAACAACTTAGATCACTTAGAACAGAGAAAGACGAGAAGGTTGCTACCTTCTTTTCTAGGATCGCTCAGATAAGAGACCAACTCTTGGCCATTGGAGATAAGGTAGAAGACAATGATCTTGTGCATACAGTGTTCGATGGCCTCCTTACAACATGGGAGACATTCTTGGCTTCAGTAAATGGATGAGGGGATCAACCCAACTTTGAAAGGTTGTGGCATGATTGTTTAAATGACGAATGCAGGATCCAAAGCAAATCCGTGCCCCCACTAGAAAATAATCAAGCTCTATTTGTTAGAACAAAGAAAAGAAAGAATCCCTCACCACACAAGGACAATAGTAACGAACCTCGAGGTAAGCATTCCTTTAAATCAAGAGTTAAGTGTTATAATTGTGGTAAGCCTGTTCATTATGCATGGGAGTGTAGAAAACCATCTAACAAAAATTGGCATAGAAAGAAACACCATGTTTCAGTTGCTACAAAAGAAGAGCAACCTCAACAAAAGAGGTCTAGGGTTGAGACCAAGAATCCAGATCAAGGAAAAGAATATTACTTGGCTTCAACACTTTCAAGTCCCACCTCCAACTTTTCAGATTCTTGTTGGATTGACAGTGGAGCCACTAAGCATATGACTGGATTCAAGGAGACCTTGGCAACTTTCAAGGTCAAGCAGTTCTACAAGAAAGTGGAACTTGGAGATGGAAGTACCTTTGACATTAGAGGGGTTGGTTCAACCAACATACAATGAAGGAAATGTTGAGGAAATCTTATATGTACTCTGTAACTTTCTCAGAAGGAAAAGTTTTAATATGGTCTAAATGTAGAAGTATAAACTCATCCATTGTGATTGGAGTTCGTGAAGGTGACCTCTATAAGGTCCCGGGACAGGCTGTTAAAACTCTAACCCTAGTCAAGATTCAGAGATCAAGAGGGAGAAATTTGTACTCTCTAGTCCCCAACTAAGTGAGGTTGCAGAAGAGGGAAGAGTGATCTTCCATCAGTCCTCCAGTGACTCAGAGATGAAAACCTATGAGACTTCTCGCTTAGAGAAGTAGAGGGAGAAGGCCAAGAAGCCTACATTTGATCTCATTAAGAAGCCTATTGAAAAGCTTCAAGGTTGCTCCAGTGAGAGTCATGCCACTGATTTAGCTTACTCCCATTACGAGGAGTCAGTCCAACAACATATTTGGAAAATTGTTTCGTGGAAAGTAACTCTCAGCCATCAAGGGAAGTCAACTATAACTTCCAAGAGGATCTATGAGATCATACTTCATGCTAAGATGGAGCGCTGTTTGAAGTTCTCAAGAAACCCTGTATTTGATGACAGGCTGAAAGACATCGAGATGAATTATCACAACGTAAGGGTGCAGTATGTTATCGATGTGCTGAGAATGCCCCTCTTGCTGAGAGGGAGTGTTAAAGTTAGTGCAGCTGCGAGACCCATTCTCAGAGAATGGTTTCCTAGTCAATTGACTAGAATAGAGTAAGACCCTAGAAGGTACCCTAGGGCCCCCAGTAGTCTCCTGGGGTTCTTGGTCTAGGACCAAGCAGATTGATGCCATGGCAAAGCCCCTAGCATGTGGCCAGGGCCCCTATATGCCTCTAGGGTTTCTGGTTTGGGACCAAAGATGTGATGTCCAAGTAGAGTCTGCAGGTAGAGGTAGAGATATATTTTGGTATGGGACCAGGGACACAATGTCCAAGTAGGTCCTGTAGGTAGCTGATCAACTTTCAGTGTGAGATTGAAACTCAGCTTAGTACTGAGAACCATTCTGCGAGAGAATGGAGGACCCGGTCAGGGTCTAGGGATTGATCAACATGATTCAGTGTGAGACTGAAATTCGGCCTAAGGCTGAAAGCCATTCATTAAGAATGGAAGATAATGATGTCCCCTCTCCTAATCAGTTATTGCTAGATTGCTTCTCAAGGGACTGGCCACCCCTTGACGATGTCCCTAGCACCTAACCCTTAGGAGCAGTGTTAAGGACAAAAGGATTGTACCATCTGTTTGGATCTTTCCCCTTATACAGTGATGACAAAATATATGAATCTATGTACCTTGAGAGAGAGAAAAGTCTTTGGTCTTGTTGGTCCTATTTGAATGCTTGTCCACCTTCACGGTTCACTTTGATCTTGTGGTTGTTGACTCATGGTCCTATTCTTACTTGGTCCTAGCACTCTCACTTGTGTGCACCTTTGGTTATGATGACTCCTACTTTATGGAGTATATTTACCTAATTGTTTATTAAAGACAATTGGACCTTGTATTGTTATGGTTACCTTATGTTTTGTTAAAAGGACCCTTTAACCCACTTATGGTTTTGGAGCATTCACTTTATGTTGGAGCTTTTTGGACTTTCGCTTTATGACTTTATTATAAATTTTTTAATTAATTATTTTATAATCTTATTAATAAAATCTTTATGATTTTATAAATAAAGACTTTTTTACCATTTAGTCTCATCTTAAGACCTTTACTTTATGATTACTGTTTTGAGTATTTTATAATAGGGTTAGTGGTCAAACCTGTTATTTTATGGTTTGGATTATTTAATATTATTTACTTTATGGTTTGATTATTTAATATTATTGGTCCATTTTTTAGTTTATGGTTTGGTCATTTTATTATGGTTATTGTGGACCTCGATGTGAATCTATTACACCATTTAATATTATAAATAGATGAGGTTTTCTTTTATGTGATCATTCGAATTTTTGGAAGCCTCTCCACTTACCTTCACGTGTTCTTTCACAGCTGTTTGCGATCTCATCCTTCACGGGCTCTGCATGATTTATCTCTGCACTTTTATCTTTCACAGGATCTGCTTGATCTCTCGGTGATTTGACTTCTGCGATTTGTTTATTTACCAGCTGAGTTTTCTCTTTGTCGTTTTTCCTTCACGGGCTGTTTTCCTTCACGAGCTGTCTGTCATTTTGTTCACGGGGTTTTTCCTTTGCTGGCTGCCTGTGTTTTTCTTGTGTGGCTGCCCACACTGATCTGGGTTTTTCTTTTCTGCTGGCTGCTACCCGCACGTGATTCGCGTTTACTTTGTTTGCCGGCTTCAACTGTTGGCTGCGGGTACCTACCCAGCGTGATCCCTCCACGCTCTATCTGATCCACTAATTGGATAGCCCATGGCTGCCCCTGCATACTTAGTCTACTCCACGGACTGGGTTATCCGAAGTAGACTCCAAGATCTTCTAGCTACCGTGATGGTATGTATTGATTGCTACATTGTATCAGTGGCGTGACTGTGAATTTGATTGAAGATCTGTTTACTTCTACCTGAACTCTATCTCTCTCATTGAAGATCTGTTTACTTCTACCTGAACTCTATCTCTCTCAAGGTACGTATATGGTTTAACCAATTTTGACTTGTCCTTTTATTGACAAGATCAAACTCAGAGCTATCTGAGTATAAGGCGGATCCAATAATGTCTATGATTTTCTAACTTAGTAATACTCTGTAGTTTATTTGTAGTTTATTTGAGAGTTATTTTTCTGTACATGACATTCCGTGAAACATATAAATGATCAACTTTAACGCAGTGACCAGCAGAGCGTTAAGTTGATAAAGATGGAAGTTATGTTGCTATGTTTTATTACAATTTAAATTTTACTTAAGTTTTTATATGTTCATGTATTGAAGTTTATTACTGGTATTAAAATTCATCTAACCTGTAAAATTCAACATGTTTAAGATGTTGCACACATTGATCAACACAATTCCAGAATCTACAATCCCCATGCACAAAGGGACACTCAACAATTTTCTTACCTGCTTTCACATATTGCACAAAAAAGTAAATCTGCTTTAAACACACAAAATTTTTGATTGGAAGGTTGAATTCACTTAGTGAAGACACTAAGGAATCATGAAACAAACTTGCACCTGTTGATTGTGAATTCTTGTGTTTTTCCTTTGATGAAGTCAGTGTAGCATTGACTGATGACAATGGAAACAAAGAGAACGAATTAAATAAAGACACTAAGGAGACAACAAATGAATTAGAAACTAAAGCATAGGAGGATACGATTGAAATTAGAGAGTATAGACAAGATTATCAGACCTTGGGAAGAATTGCACTTCAAAGAAACAAATTTGGCTTGGGATATAACAGGACAGAGATTGACTTCTTTCACATTCTCGATTACTCTAAACCTGTGAAGTTTGTGAGTGCTGGATTTCTTGATGATGATTTGTAGAGTCCTACTATTGATAATAAGCAGATGAAGTACCTGAACTTAATGATCATGATGAGGAACATGAGGATGATGCACTTAACGTTGCTAAGTTGGATGAATTACTTGAACAGTGCCAACACTGTAACCGAGTAGGCCATCTTCAACCATGCAGTATTTGTGGGAAAAAAACCACCTTTTAAAAGGGTGTTGGATGCGGCCAAAGATTCAGAGAAAACATGTACATTTAGAAGCCAAGTTGTTGGAGTGGTCTTATTGTTGGATTCATACACAGGTTCATTCAAGTTTAATTGGAGAGGTTTCTACAGTAGATGGACATGGATGTTTCGATTTAGGATTTGATGATATAGGGCATGACCAAGGCCCACTATAGTTTTTTGAGTTGAAGATTGAGTCTCCAGACTCTGCTCAAAGACAGTATCATTACCCTTTCCACTTTTAGGGGGAGTATATTGACATTGTCGATTTACAGGTCCCATGACATCCCCTTTCTTAACAACCGAGACATCTAGGAAGGGTAGTTGTGTCACATACCCCAATTTTGTAAAATTATGTAAATTGTTTTATTATATTCCTGAGACATTATGTTAAATTTAATGCTAAGTAGGATTGATGACTCAGCAGAGTCAACATAATTGGAATGTAATTCAGGATATTTTTATTATTAATAAATAAATTATGGAGACAACAGCATGGGAGAGCTGTTAAAAAGAGGTTACTGGTCAAACTGGTGGATGGAACTAGGTGGAAAGGCAAAAGACAAGTGGCAGCATCCTCAAACACTTCCTAAGTTGCAGGTGGCAACTTCCCTATATTTGGGGTCATGATTCCCCAAGAAGGTGGAATCAGAGCAGGTGGCTCATTAAATGACAGTTGACCCAAAAAAGATCTAGGCAATCTTTTAAAAAGTACTCAATGAAGAGAGCTGAGGCGGCTCAGATATTTTCCAGAGAGAATTCATTCAGGTGAATGTTATTCAGGAAATTCATTGAGGAAGAGGGAAATACAGTAAGGAAGTTGTTCTAAGAGGATTGCTGCAGTAACTTGATTTCATTACAGCTATTTGGCTGAGAGAACTGAATGATAGTTCTGAGTTAATACTGAGTTTTGAGGACTGGTATCTGACTTTGCTGCATCTAGTTCCAGCCAGGGAGACCAGAGCAAGCTCGGGGGTCCTGAGGAGTCGCTGTCTGAGCGCTCTCCAGGAGTTGGTAGGGAGGAACGACCTCCCATTGCTGTTGTTGTCCCAGTTTAAACAGGTTCTGTCACTTATCTCTTTATGCTTAATGAGTATGAATGGACGCATGTTATGTTTATATTATATGGTTGAAGAGTTAGTTAGTTTAGTAATGTGAGTATCTCAGGTTATTAGTAGTTAATCTATTGCTGAGTTAAAGAATTACTGTGTTTTTTCACATCTGGGTTCACCAGACCGTACTCCAGCACAGTATCTCGGTATTGAGAAGTAGCATCCTTCTGAACCGAGCTTCTTACTTAGTTACTTTCAGTAACTACAAGTGTTTCATAAATTCATAAGTTATTTTCTTATAGTCTTTAAAATATATATATATATACTATCTGTCCTTTCCAGTAAATGCTACTGTAAAGGACAGATAGTAAAGGTTAGACTAGAATTCCTACCGTTTACTATAGATTTCTTTTCCTGGTATTTAGATAACTTCATTTGTTAAGAATTAACGCAAAGTAGGAATTAGTTATATAATATATAGACACTACTGTCAACTATTCTGGACTAGAGACTATGTATTTCTTTCTTCTATTAGAGACTGAGTTCAAATAATAAACAGAGCTATTATTTCTTTAATTCAGATTATGGACAAATGATAATATTGTACTTACAGAGTAAACCCTAGTTAGAGTTAATTTAAAAGTCTGTACATGTGTACAAATAAATATTATAACTAAGAAAAACAATTTATTTACAAAAGAAAATAAAGTTAATTAATAAGTACTATGTTCAATAAACTTGCGAAGATAAACTAAGGATATTGATATAAATTCTAAAGTAATCACAGAGAGCTGAATAGCTATATAACATTAAATTTTTATGTAATATAAGAATAATAATACTATTAACATAGGTAGCATTTTAATTATGAAAGTAAATCATTTGAGTTATAGTGTAAGTTTACTGACAGTACTCAGTTTAATTGCACAAAGAAGAATTTAAAACCCTATATTATTATCAGGGTATAAACAATGCAGTATTTACAATTTCTTACTATTAAGAAGATTAAATTATAAACAAGATAATAACACTTATTTTCAGTATACAAATCAAATATTTATCTGTGCAGGAAGAAAAGACAGAAGTACAGGATGCTCTGCAGTCGAGCTTAAATTGCATATTATAAACTTAACCAGTAACCCTAATGTTACAGCCACCATCTTAACTTACCTTTTTATATTAAAAGAAATAAGAACAGTATTATTATCCTTCATTGTAATTTAGGGTTAAAACCCTGTAAAATCTATTTTATTTACAAGTAAATTAACTAATGGTAAAACTAACAGTAATTTATACTCATAGTTATATTTATAAGAATAAAAGTTAAACAGAATAAGCAGTCAAAACTTCCATAAGCATAAGCAAGTAAGATTGCAGGAAAAAGATTTCAGTAATATGTACATGTATTTTAACCGAGGGTAAACACCCTAATCTTTACAAAATACACAAGTATAATGATTGTAGACAAAAGCCAGGGCCGTAGTATTAACCTACAGCCGTACAAGAAAGATTACGCAGTAAGGCTTACAGCCTGTTTAGTAATATAACACATTAATAATTACAAACAAAAGATACAGAAGAAGAAAGACAATATATTTCATTATATTGTAGACAGTGGGCAAAACACCCAGTGTTTCCAAAAATATACAGTAAGACAAGAAGTCGAGGTCACAACCTCATCTACAGGCAGGCTTACAGCCCAGTGCCTTATACAGTATTTCTTTTACAGTGTTCTAAGCATAAAAGACAAACTAATATTTACAACTTCGGCTTAAGCCGTAACGCCTTCACATTGCGTGAAGGGTTTCATCTGTAAATTTCTTTTAACCAACAGTCTTAAGACCAAAATGAAGCAGTAAGGGTTTCAGGCTTCTTAAGCCAACCCTAGAAGGTTTCAACTGAAAACCATAAGGAGGACCAGCCATGGTGTAACCAGGCTTACCAGGTTTTTGCAGACTGCTGCTCAAGTCTCTTAACCACAGCCGCATACGCTGGAGAACCAGAACCTGTAAGCGTAAAGTAAAAAAAAAAATCCTTTTAGTAAATGCCGTAACTTAAAATATAAATTGAAGGAAGAGAATAACAAATAGGCGAGAAGACTTTGCAGACTAGTTGTTCTTACCTGTTCTTTCCAAGAAGACGACCACCATTAACAACGATAAACTGTCAGCACCAAAAAGCTAACCCTACCGCGACGAAGGAAAAGAGGATTATTTCGCAGCTGTGTACAAAAGGCAAGTACAGAAGGTCAAGCCATCGAAACTCATGAAGGGAGACAATTATCATAAGCAAGGGTTCGATTCTTTAAGCATGACAGAGGGAAGCACGAAGGAGGAGCAACCAAACTGAATATCAACAGTGGAGAACGGTTCTACGGGCCTTAACAAGAAGGTAAGCTGGAATATGTTGCTGCAGAGGAGAACAACGCAGAGGTGCATAGCACCATCGCAGAGCGACAGACGCCGCAGGAAATGGAGACAATGAAGTTTAGGGTTAGCAACAGCGCTTTTATCCACGCAGGGTATGGCTATGGTTTTGCCACGATAGCAGTTTAATTTATCAACGTAGAGTGGGTGGTGTTCTATAGTCAACCAACAAATTCGATGGAGGAATGATTTCCAATCAATCGTTTGATCAAGGTTATCCAAAGTCGTGGAGCGAATTTCTTCAACCAACGCTGCATGCAAATCATTGTATTCATTATTCTCCACTCTATTATGTTAATCCTTTGGAAATCATATTGAAACCTAATAACAACATCATAGTAATGATAAGCTTGACGATTGGTAGGTATTCGATTTCGAATATTAACATTGTTAATATAGTTTATATACTTGGGAGGATAATATAGTATGTTATAGTATATATGGAGATAACCTTGGCACAAGTTCAATATAAACTTTTTCATTATATTATAAATTGCCTCAAGTTCTTTAATAAGTAAAAAGAATAATAATATAAAGACCTTAGATTGTACTTAGTGCAAGCTATATAATCTTTGGGTTATATTATAGTGTTGCCATTAGCCTTGGAGATCATCCCTTGTTTGAAGTAATAACTTTTAATAGTATAAAAATCCCCTTTGAAAATGGACAGTCTTATATTTAATTCCAAGTTCAAGGCTATGATAAGTATTATAGAATTGTTTATTGATTTCTAACTTTTATAAGCTAAGTTCCTTTATTGCTAGCATAATTTAGAAGATCATAAAGGAAGGCATGATGGTAGAAAGCTAGGTATAATTTCCTTTCTGCTTGTAATCATTTAAATGATTTATTTACACAGCGTAAAACAACATCTATAGTACCAGTTACTATTGACAAGAAAGTAGTATTTACCATGTGGAGATGTGGTTTTTACTTAAAGTGATATCCTCATCAATAAGCGAGGACTTGGCAAGGATAGGCCAAACCCTTGCAGTAATACATGAAACCCTTATCAGTTTTCTTTTGACTTGGAATGCTTGCTTACATCTGGATTCTTGTTATAAGTTTCATAACTCTGTTCTATACTCTGATTTTTAAAAGAATTTAAGGATACATTTGTATAAATTACAACTGTAATAGAATAGAGAAGATGACAGATCAATAGTAACATAATTTATTTTACTAGAAAGAAAACAGTGGAATATACCTTTACAAAAGTTGAAATGGACTATCTCTTATTTTCTCTCGAACTTTGTCTCTTACGACGAGAACTTATGGTAAATACTTTAGAATTACGAAATGCAACGCCATAACCTCGTACCTGTATATCTGTAAGAAAAGTGGAAACCGTTGCGTTAGCTCGAAAGCTAAGTAAGCCTAGTCTTGCATGTCGGTTTTACCTTATGATCACAAGAGGAACACAAGTCAGTAAGCTGAAAGATCTGTTCTATAACTAAACATACCAACTGATGAAATTCAATAGCAAACTGTTAACACCTAACTAATTAATATTAGTTAAACTGCATTATGTTCATGTTTTTTGTAAACTTAAAAAGTTTTAAATTTTTCGGAAATTTTGGGGTTTTGACAAGTTGGCCATCATCTTCAACTTCCTTAGTAAATTTTACCCACTCCCATTGGCAATTTAGATGATCAAAAAAAGCGTTTAACTGGTCTCTATCACTATAGGCCAGAAGGCATTAGTGTCATCAACATACCTCTTCCATACTTTTGGTTTGATAGGGGCAGAGTTAATGGCTATGCTCTCAAAGTGCTCCATGTATAGGTTGGCTACCATAAGGGATAGAAGGGAGCCCATAGCCACACCTTCGGTCTGCTCATAAATCTTACCACGAAGCTAAAATAAGTGGATTTTAAACAAATTCTTACTTAGTTGGTCTCTTTCAGGCAAAGTGATACTTTTTATGATATAGTTTCCGTGTACGTTCTAACTTTTTATGCATATAACCTACCATGCAAATAGATACCTCTGCTACGTAGTTCATGCATGTGCTTATCTGTGCAGAAAGTATATACTTTTGCCTTGTTTTCTTTAACTCACTGTATCAAGACCTTAACAGAATTGACCTCTTATGTTATGTGTCCAGTGAACTACTAATTCGAGGGTCAAATTGAAGCATGTCTACTTAATCACTTGTTTTCCAATCTTAGATGGTCTTGTTGCGATTTGGCAATTCTCCTTTGGATTCTAAATTTGGTCAATAACTTAATTTGTGTCATGGAGTAATCATTTTCGAGGTTCTTTATACCTGTTGTTCCTAATGTTATGCATGTTTGGGGATAACCAATAATTTGAATTTCTTATAATTGCTATCATATCTTAAAAAGTAAACCTTAGTCGACCTGGATGTCAATCTTGATGTGTAGTGTATCTGGTTTCATTTGTCTTTGAGTAGATGGGTTGATTTTGGAGTTCAGGTCATCTTTTTCTGACCTCTGCATGATTGTGCTGTTCATTTGGGAAACTCTTATGTAATTGGATGGAAGTTGAAATTACCTGCTTTTAGTTGGCATATAATTGGGTTTATAATAGCTATTTTCAATTGTTATATTGTTCAAGGGGATGCAGGCATTTTTAAAATTTTTCTGATAGAGGTGTGTGCTATTGGTAAAGTTCATGTCACTTTTTAAAGTTGTTAACGTCTTGTTCTCGATTTCTCTTATGATGCTTCTAAGAGAGGTTACAGGTAGGAATAACTTAATAAGTATCCTCATCATTATCAGGGAGGTGTTCTTTGTAGTCAAGTACCTGTATGTCCATTAGTTGGCATAATTGTTCAAGGGGAGGTAGGCTTTTTTAATCTTTTTCTTGTCTAGGTGTGTGCTATTGATAAAGGTCATGACACTTTTCTAAGTTGTTAATGTCTTGTTCTGGATTTGTCTATATGATGCTTCTAAGAGTGGTTACAAGTAGGAATAAGTGTCATAATCATTACCAGGGAGGTGAGTTTTGTAGTCAAGTACCTGTATGTCCATTAGTGCAGTGAAAGATACTTTGAGTCTATTCTATGTCACTGTTATCTGATAAAAATGATTTCTCGTGTTCTGAGATATCATTTTGTTACAGTTTGACTTTTCAGCTGCATTGTTTTAATGTTTCTTCTAAATTATTCCTTTGTAAATGAAGGTGGAAAAATTAGATGAAATCGAGTGGCAGAGGAAGATGGAGAAGCTTAAAGTTGAAGAACAGCAAGAAATTGTTATTAGGCGTAATTATGGAAGAGAAGGCGCTAGTATTCTTGAAGACATGGCTCAACAAATGGGTCTTTACTTGTAAGAGAATAAAAACCGTATCTGAAGATCTTGTTTTGTTGAAATGCTTTTAGTTTTCCACTAAACTCTTGACGGACTGAAGAATTTTCAAATTGATGATAATGTTTATGGTATGTTTCTTGGGCAATGTATTGCGATAGATTACTTGTTCAATATCCACAGAAAGAGATTAATTGTTCAATATCTGCAGAACCACTATATGTGAGCAGATTTGGCTTTACATAAACATGAAAATTTCCTTTTTAGACATAAATAGAGGTTGGACTAAAAGGTGCCTTTTTAGCTCCCTTTCTTCAGCATTCATCTGCCTCTTTGCTGTTCCTCATTTCAAATGTAGATTATTGGAGAGAACAGTTCCTTTTCTGCACCTTTGGTGTCTTTTGACATCAGTAGATTTGGTATGTGTATGTGGAAGGAAGTCATGCATACAACAAAGGGAGAGATACAGTCCTTGTAGCAAGTAAGGTTCCATTGCCAAACTACAGGGCAGACCTTGATGAGAGGCATGGATGTACAAAGCATGAGGTATGCTTTACTGACTATATTCTTATTATTGTTGGAAAATTTGACATTGTATGTTGTGAATATCTGGTTTGTTTTACATGCAGATTCAAATGTCAACTTCTACAGAGCGTAGAGTGGAAGAGATGTTGGCAAATGCTACAAGTACTAGTAATTCTCAGAAAATGGATGGGGGATCAAATAAACGTAATTTCAGCCAAACGTCTGCCCCTAGTTTTGAAGAACACTACTCAGATATGGAGTCTGATGCTAAAATAGAGAAGCTAAGCATTGAGCTACGCAGTAGACAACACCACCTTAAGGTCTGTGGTTGATATCGCTTATGGATTTTTTACTTTTGTTTGCAATCAGGTTTTAATAGCATTCCAGCTATGTCAGATAATGCACATACACAATACTGGAATAATGCAGAGGGAGATGAGGGAGAAATGAAAGAGATTGTTCTTGATTATTATCAATATGGTGAATGTGAACAAATAAAGGGAGAAAATGTCATGTGCTACAATTCCTATACAACCACTTTATTACATCACGACAAACTTAATTCTAAATATTGCTTAAACATCTTTTTATGACATGTGACTTAGTTAACATAAGTTGCTTTATTCTATTAAACGAAAGTACAGCTTAACATATGACCATTGCAATAAGCTAACTCTAACAATCAGTGGCATCCAGTAACGTGATTTTAATCGGGAACTTTAATTCATCAGGGCTATCTATTAAAAAGGTGTAAATTGTTGTATGTTATCAACTTCTAGTGATGCTTTACTTACATATTGATTCATTGTAGGCTAGCCCAGCTGTAAAGGTTATGCAGTCATTCAGAGAAAAACTGCCTGCGTATAAGATGAAAGATGAGCTTATACATGCTGTTGTAAATAATCAGGTAATGAACAGTCTTTGATTTCTTCTATTTTAGAATCACCTTCAGCAATTTGTAGCCTGATAGCGTGAATGCTTCCACTATTGTGAAATAAGTAATTATAAAGTATGCTAAAAGCTTTGTCATGCTTTGTCATGAGTAATGTGTAAGTATTTGATCATCTATAGGTATAAATTGCACTGCACCTTCCAAAAACTAATGCGGAGATTTAAAATTGCCATATATTGGCTAAGCTGTTCGCTTTAGATTTGGTTGCTTCTCTTGCTGGATCTTTAGATTTAATATTGGACTTTAGAGCGGTTTGCTGAGATGACTTATTTTGATACCTTGTTATTAATTTTATTCTACATTTATTTTATTGGATGTTACTAACAAATGCCAGTAGTTTGCTCTGTTCTCTATGGCTGGCTATTATAGTCCCAAGGATGTCGTTCTTGTTCCATTTATATTAGGCCATCATGAGATAATTTCAGCAGAACTGGTTTTGGTGAAAATGCCATTTAAAAACTCCTTTTCACCCTAAACAATGTTATAAAATTTGCCATAGCACATGGAATTTGGAATAAGATTTGCATATTCATTGCAAAAGTATGTCATTCTCTCCATCATGCACTTTCTCTATTTTATATTGTATAACATACAATAGGCCTTACGCTATTACATTATGGATATTAATACCTGCCCATCCATGAATTTTCAATACATTATGGATATTAATACCTGCCCATCCATGAATTTTGAAACTTGCCTTTACCCATAGGTTTGGAAAATATGGACAATAATTTTGTCCTGTGTAGCACAATATATTAACTTGATCTCTCCATCTTGCAACTTCTCTTTGATAAAATGCCTCAATGTGTTTGGTTTGAACCAATGTTTTAAAACTCGGAACCGGGAGTCGAACCGGTCGAGGGTCAACTCGAACCGGAACTGGAACTGGTAATGAACTAGAGCTGTTTGATTTCAATGACTCAGGCTATTAAAAATACCAATAAATTACATTATTAATGAAAAAAATAATTTATTTACTCATCCACTTTATGTTATAAAAAATATTAAATATTATTTTATTATGAAGACCCCCCTATGATATGAAGATAATGAATGAGTTGAAAAAGGTATACAGTGTACATATTTTAGAAAGGGCTGACCCTTATCCACGTTTGGAGCTTACATATTATTCAATGTATGGGAGATATGTATGGAAAAGTTCTTATATGAAAGATCACCCTCGTTTCAACATGTTACGTTACACAAGCCTGTAGCCGGCTGCCTGTCAACGACTGTAGTGTCCAACTCCAAGTCTCGGTCCTCAACTCCTCGGACAACGGCCTCCTCAATGTCGAATGAGTGAACTCTAGAATCGACGACAAGAGATGAATCGGATGTGAGTAAAGTGGGAGGGAGGGGGGTCATATTTACGAGTTTTTAGCATGCCTTTATGGTTAGATTTTAGGTTATTTTTAGTTTTTCTTAAACCATTGACATTTTATTTTTCAGGCCCATAGAGGAGAAGATCACACTGACTGATTGGTTAGTGATGGGCTTGGCTAGTTTGGACCAGTTTGGTAACGAACCGGTCGATTTAGGCTTCAGGCTGGCTGGTTCGTTACTGAACCGGTCCTTGAACCAAGTTTTTTTTTACCGGTTTGAGGTTCCATGCTGGTTGGTCATTCAAATCGACCGGTTCCGGTTTGGTCGTGTTTAAAAACGTTGGTTTGAACATGAAACTGGATTATGTCAACTTTATTACACTTTGATTGTGATGATATATCTTTGTGTCTTTATTTTATTGTATTTGCAAATTAGCTAGAATTAGCCTCACTAGTTGCAGCCACCTTTGCCCTATACTCTATTTCCTTGGATAAAAGAGCCTTAGTCAGTTTCTTCTAACTGAGCCACGATATTGCACCTGAACAGATACTGAATGTGTAGTTTGATGCATACATCTAATGCAATATACCTAATTATTATTATTTACATTGATATTTATTGCATTGAGTTGTGTGCATTAAGACGGTCATGTCTCTTATGTTCTATATATATGACAATCTTCTTGACTGCATATGACAACACCTTTGTGATTTTATATTTAATATATTTATTTATGTCGTTTGGACCATATCGCCTCGTTCCTTTACCTATGAATGCCTATGGCACACTTTGTCTACCATAAGGTATGTTACAAGTGGTATCAGAGCCACTTGAATCCTTTCCGCCAGTGGCCATCTCTATTCATGGGAGTAATTCTCTGGCTATTCTATATAGCCTCAAGTCTCGTGCATTAGGAGAGTTGTGACAAACGATCAATTTTCACCCAGGTTCACAAATCCTGGTCTTGCCCAGGATCATACTTCTTGGTCGTGCAACGAGAGGGTTAAAATCCAAATAGATTCCATCATGCTGGTTCCATCTACAACTAGAAGCAGAGTCTCAATGTGATTGGAGCTTGCTACAGAGTTAGTTTCGCTAGATTTCGAGAAATTGCCATTTTTAGCAGTTATTTTTTCTAGGAGCCAAAGTTTTGGGCTACATTGTTGAGAGCGGGGAGCGGAGCGAAAAGCAAAAGTTTCAAAAGATTTTGGGGTGGGAGCGTTTTCGAGAGAATTTTTTATATAATATATAATTTTATATATTTTGATGCATATATGTCAACAAAACCATGTAGAATGTTGAATTAGTTACAAAAAGCATAAAAACACGAATTAAACGATATACCATCAAACATCTAGTAGTTATAACCTATAACTTATAGCATTGTCATCAAATGATCAACCATAACATCAACCATTTTTAATATGTAACATTTGTCATGACTCATCAAATGTAATATCCCAAATATTAATATTCTTCTGATGCTGTGTATAATGCTGACTTGTGCACTCAATCTTGTGCCAAAATACGAAATAATTGTGCATGCAAAATTGCCATGCAAAAATACCCTAAAATATAGCTGAATTAGGGCTAGGGTCTGCAGAAAGGAATTTAACACTTACCACTGATAACCCGACTGATAATACTCCAGAGATAGCTGCATGCATAAAGTTTCGGATAAGTGGGCTAATGGTGCTCCTTTCCCCCAGTGTGACGCCCAACAGCAAGAAAACCCTCTTCTACACTGAAGGTGACGTTTTTGATGGAAGGAGTGTCAGATGAAGTTGGAACTTTGCTGAGATGTGAGTCTACCCTCGACAGAGAGAATGACTGGAGCATGCATGAGTTTGGACCCCTCTGACCTAGCTAGCGAATTGATCTCTTGTTCTGCTGCTCACGCCCCCCAACTGCTCAGATTTGCTAGTAGATGCTCCGGATGAGCAAATCGGAAGATGACAGTCACTCAAGGCAGTAGGTGACCCTACTGATGAAGATGATGCCAGGATACAGAGGAAAAACTGGGATTCAGAGACCCAGCGAATGCTTTGGGGTTTTCCAGCTAAATCCCCCCCAGCTGCATTGATGAACTTGCAAACAATCTTTCGGTAGATACTGAATTGTTGGATATGGATCAATACGATGGATGCCGTTGATAAAGCTGGATGGTTTATCTTGAAAGAGACTAGGGAAGATATTTCACTGTCGAACCCTCGTTAGCTGAAGACATCGTCTTCAACCTCAACTGCCGCGGTTGCATGTTGTGCTGCTGCTCAAAACTCCAAAATCAACAACAATAATAATAGATAGTCTCTTTAGTCCAATAACCCTCTTAAATAGAGTCTCATGTGATTTTAGGGTTTGCACGTGACTTTTAGGGTTTATGCTCCACTTTTGCATGCATGCAATTCTAATTTGATGTTGACTTTTAAGCTTAAAGAAATAAGGCTTATTTTATTTGACTAATGACTTTAACACTGAATGAATGTCTTGGTCTGCTCTAAGTATCAAAGGTCCTCAATCAATTCCCTCTTATGCAATACCCGCTCGAACCTATGGGAATTAAGTAGGTTAGCGGGTGTTTTGGGTGCTTAATTAGAGGGGGACATTACATCAAACTCATCACTAAATTTGTATTTGTATGGCCCAATAGATTCAATGGCTTTAATTAAGGGTTTTGCCATATTGATGTTGGTCTTGAACTGATCTGAGTAGTGATGGGATGAAAGGCAGATTGCACCACTTCCAGAGATTCCAAGAATATTTATCAATGGCTATCCCTTCACATTTGTCCAACCATCAGATACAATGGATACCCCATATTTGTTCCAAGCATTTGTGAATTTTCCCAAAGCATTTTGGATCTTGGCTTTTAGCCTTTTTCCTTGTCAAGCCCCATGGTTCTTATTTTGTCATACTTAGGGCTCTTGTATCCTTTAGGGGCACACTAGATGGCTTCTACCATTTCATGCCAACAAGGTGAACATAGAACATTGAATGGTATGCCACATGCATAGAGAAATTGGATTCCTTTTGCATCCTTGTCATCCCTACCACCTTGGTCAAGGAAATCTGATATTGTTCTACTCTTTGAATGCGTGGGCGAGAATCTACTACCATGGGTGGATGGGGATCGAGCATTGAATGTCCTATGTGAGCTTGAGGTCTCATGTTCAACCTTTGTTTTTTTGGATATGTATTGTACTTCCTCTTTCTTCTTATATTTGGCTGTCTTTTGCTGGCATTTCCGTATAGGTTTTGACTCCTATAACCCCACATAAATGATTTCTCACACAGGTTTATGAACATGTGTAAGTTATTCTACAATGGGGGCTTGCAAACTTAGTGGTTCCATCCCCTTTCCCTCCTCCAAGCTTTGTGACATATTTCCACATTTTTCTCCTCCTCCTCTTCCTCTCCCTCTCCATGATATGTGCCACTACCCATTTCATCCTCTTCATCACTTCTCCTCCGGTTTCCAATCACCACCATCATAATAAACAATGGAACCAAAAGGACAAACCACATGGACATACCTATCTTGCTTGTAGAGAATAACCCTTTGCCTGCAATAGAATGAGGGAGAAGGAATGAGAAAGAGTAGGAGAAGAAAACATACAAGCATTCAACTTTCAAGCCATAAAAATATACAAGTTTATATGGGAAAAAAACAAGAATGAGTTTAGAGCCTACTTCTTTGGCTCCCCAATGGTGGTTGAACCCTATGGCAGCCTTCAATCTCCCCTCCAAGATCTTACAAATGACAGTCTTCAATCTCCCTTCCAAGCTCTCCAAGCTTCTCACCAAATCTCCAAATGCACTCAAAGCTCCACAGACCCTAGCAAGGATGAATGAAATGTCAAGAATGAAGAGAAAATATGTGGGGGAATGCTTCTCACCTTTTATAATTCACTTGAATTATCAATGGCTTAATATTTAACACCACTTATGACACAGCGCGACTTTAGCCAGTGATGTTTCAAATGATGGAGACGGCAATGCATTCTGTATGGATGAGAACCAATGACGTATGGAGCTGAGGTGGTGAACACCATATGGTCCTTGATACCCTGTTCCGACTGTCCTTGAATTAAAATTGAAAACAATTCCTCCCGTCGATTCAGGAAGTTGCAATTTAAGCCACAGGCTTTATTTTGACAATGGATTCTCAACATATCTTTATCGGTTTTATCCTCTGGTGTTTTTATGTTTTTACAAGCGGTTGATAACAGCGTTTTAGCACCGATTCATTCTCATTTGGATGGTGGTTCGCTTTGTGGTTGTTTGTATGGCTATGACTAAAGCTTCTTGGCATATATGATGATGGTGTCTAGACTCTAGATGACCACATTGATGGCTCACAATTTGTTTCCTGACGGCATGGAGCCCCATATTTCTATTTGACCACAGATTATTTTTCTCTGAGAATTGCGGTTAATATTCTGTTGGCTTTTGAGTTTGAGGCTACACACTGTCCAATTCTGTGCTGGCGGTTGACGAAATTGCAGTTCCCATTAACACAGGAACTTCTAATACTCTGGTGTTATTCCTTATCCCCGATACATTTGATTATAGGGAGCGTCTGTTTGTATGTCTCCCTCAGATGGTCTGTGGTCTCTGTAATTAATTTTTTTTGTTTCGTTTTAGACTCTTAAATAATGCAAAGCAGCAAATCTTTTTTCCCAATGCATACGCTTTCAATAATGGTTGATTCTGTTTTCCTTCTTTTTAATGAGCTTACAATGAAATAATTATTTCTTCAAAAATTTCTGAACTTTTGGTGTCCAAAAGCCTGTTGTGGTCAAACACCTAGGGTCATACAATTTCTGAACAGATGTGAGTATCCAAAAGCCAAATCAGACGAGGTCTGAAAAAGATGTGGCCAAAAGCTGGATCAGCATGCAGCTCTGATAACAATGATATGAACAGAGTTCATTTACTAATAAATATCCAACATAAAGATAGTAAACACAAATCCATATAGGACAAGTAAATAATAAATGAATGAATAAATGAATAGATTAGTATGATCTACATTTCCCCAGTGATGGTATATATAAACATTGACTGGTCACATGTTTGAATGGTCATGTCCCTTAGGTCGTGTGTTACTTCATTTATTATATATATATATATTATGTTTATTACACTGGCCTACATGGTTGGCCAATCAATGATGTTTCTTTCCTCCCAATGCCCATAAAGGTAGCTAATCCTGAGGTTGATGCTTGTTGTCCAAGCTAGAAAGATTGAGATGTCTCATGGATGTTGTAACAATCTTTTAAATTGTTAATGGGGTAAACAGTGTACTACAATACATTCAATGTTTCAGATTCTCAGTCAGTTTCTTATGAGTAAACATAATTTAAATATTTTCATTTGGTTAGCATTATGGATAGGATACTTTGTTTTTTGGTCTTAATAGTTTAAAATTTAACTTGGAGATGTTTTGGCAGGTACTTGTGGTTTCTGGAGAGACTGGCTGTGGTAAAACCACTCAGCTACCTCAATTCATTCTTGAAGAGCAAATAGAATCTCTTCATGGTGCCCAGTGTAATATAATTTGCACCCAACCTCGTCGTATATCTGCAATGTCTGTGGCTGGTCGAGTGGCTTCTGAAAGAGGAGAATCTTTGGGCGAGAGTGTCGGTTATCAAATACGTCTTGAAGCCAAGCGATCTGCACAAACACGCCTGCTATTTTGCACCACTGGAGTACTGCTTAGGCGTTTGGTAAATAGCTTTCATGTGACTATTTCCTTCCTGTTGTGCTCTCTCTAATTGTTCCTTTTGGTAACACTCTGAAAAGCTATGTTAAATAGTATTACAGGTATTGCTGACATGAGCTTTTTTATTTCATAAAAGGTGGTTTCTTTTGCTCTGATGTGCTTTTGGCCTTAAAGGAAGAAGGTGACAGTGGAAATCTTGAATAAAGGGGAGAAGCATTTATAAAATGCATAACATCCCGCATAAAAGGATTGTTGTATTTCTGTACCAATTACTAAGTTGATTTAGATCTCAGGACTCATATTTAAAAAAATATTCCTGCAGGTGTTTTCCTTTGTTGAATACCTAAAATTTAGGGCCTACATGTATTGCCTGGCAGCACAATTGTTATGTTCCAGTTGACTTCCCTGGCTCCAATAGTTACTGGATTGCCTTGATTTGTAAATTGCTGTGGATATTCCACAAGTCTGCTCATCACAATAGATCTGAATATGCTACTGGAGATATAGCGAAGACTTATGGATCATGATCAAATGATAATATTAGAAGCATACTGCCAACTTTCTGAAAATACCAGAGAAAATAAGAAGAAAACTACAGTAATAAAAGTACACACCATCAACACATTTAACACAAGAAGTGCAAGAAGCTTCTCCCTTGTTTTAACCAATGACCTTATAGAAGGTTGTGCCCTGGGAACGGGCCTTACACAAAGAAAGGTGAGGTTGTCGAGGGCATTGTGGAAGGTGTGCCTGAGGATTGGGTTTCACTTCCCTAGGTTCCCCTCACCCTTTAGAGGCTTGCGGGTCCCACACTAATTATAACTAGAACTGCAATTTCGAATTCTTTCTCATCTTTCTTCTTAATATCAAGAATTGATTGAGTGGCAGTCGACTTCCTAGGTAGATGTAGATGCAATGCAAATTTCAACATCATGCCCTGCAATTTTGGCAAGGTGGTATTTCAAGCTGTTGATTCTGCTGTTCATTTCCTTCGTACAAAACTTGGACCTCACCCTCTGTCAATTCTGAGGGCCAATAGGTTCACCATACTCCCATATTGGGTCTAATGCCTTTGACATTTTCATAGGGCACTGATTAAAGCTAGGGCACAGAAAGAAACCAAAATCAGCAGAAAAATTGTGACAATTAAAAATCTGGCCTAAAAATCGGCAAGAACATGCAAATATAAATCTTGAAAAGTGTGCAAGTATACATTTTTACACATACCTTGGAATATAAAAATGGTAGATTTGAGTCAATCCTCACTCCATAATAGCTCAGTTAATGCGAGGAAAACACTGAATCTCCCCTCGATAGCTTGAAGAAAGACAGTGACAGTCTCGTCAACTCTCAATCATCTGGCTCTGTTTTTCAAAATTAGGGGAAAAAGCCAAAAAACAGGTCTGTGTAATTGCCATGGACAGGACGATGGTTTCCATCAACTTGTAAGTTGTAATACAATCCAAAAATATTGTGATAATATTTCCGATAAGAAAATATCATGTTTTTCAGGGGCAGTAATGCCGTTGCTTTGAAAATTGTGCTATATATTGTGATGTTTATAATATTATCATGATATCGGTAACATTGTTAGCTAGGACAACCCAGAAAAAATGGAGTGAAACAGCCCTATCCAGAATAGCCACACAATTCTTCAATAATTCAAAGTTACATGAAGGATTAGGGAGGGTTTAACAACCTTAACATTAATCTCTTCTTTTGTGACAGACTTGCCCTTTCCAAAGACCATTTGATGGTAATTCTTTCACAAAAACCCTAAGGTCTGTGTAATTGCCATGGACAGGACGATAGTTTCCATCAACTTGTAAGTTGTAATACAATCCAAAAATATTGTGATAATATTTCCGATAAGAAAATATCATGTTTTTCAGGGGCAGTAATGCCGTTGCTTTGAAAATTGTGCTATATATTGTGATGTTTATAATATTATCATGATATCGGTAACATTGTTAGCTAGGACATCCCAGAAAAAATGGAGTGAAACAGCCCTATCCAGAATAGCCACACAATTCTTCAGTAATTCAAAGTTACATGAAGGATTAGGGAGGGTTTAACAACCTTAACATTAATCTCTTCTTTTGTGACAGACTTGCCCTTTCCAAAGACCATTTGATGGTAATTCTTTCACAAAAACCCTAATACTCTATGAAAAGAATAAAGAGATGGAAAAACCTCACATGGAACCCGGTTTCCTTCAATCCTCCGAAAGATATTCAACTAAGTGCTTGGTGGGGAACTCCCAATCTTCAAACCATGCATGCCAGGAGCTTCAACCTAGAAACAGATCTGTCCATTAATGATGCAACAAAAGGCAATGTAAGCCATGTAGCCATGCCTCAAACGTGTTAAGTGTGATGAAATGGGATCTCATGCTGAAATGTGCCTAAGAAAAAAACCAGTGTTACACGGGGACTCACCCCCCAGGGTCGGGGGTGCACCCCCCTCGCTCCCTGCGCCTCGGGGGCTCGGGGGCTCCTGGGGAAACGTTTCCCAGCGTCCCCAAAATCAGGAAACTCTTGGAAACTCACAAGGGGGTGCGTCCCCCTGTTCTGCAACGCGCTCTGGTGAAGGGGGGCTCCCACACGCCCCCTCCAGAAACTGGGGGGTTCCTAGGCGGCCCCCCACGATTTTCCCAATCTCAGTTTTAAAATACAAAATTTTAATTTTAATTGTTGTTTAGTCTCTATTTCAGCCTTAGTTTTTAGTTATATACTATTTCACTATTTTAGCATGCAATATCATTGATTCAAGTTTTCAATTACAATGACTGAAATTAGAAATATGAATATCAAGATTCAAATGACAAATTTGAAAATTATCATGATGAATTGTATAATGTGTTTGTATTATTAATTTTCTATATTCTGATTTACATTGCACAATGACTTAGTATTTACTATTTATTATTTACTTTTAGTAGTTTACATGGGATGAATCATTGAATTGTTATTGCTGGGATTTAATAATTTATAATATTAATTTTTATTAAGACCTGGACGTCCCCCTGCCCCCCTCGAATTTTGCTAAAATTTGGGGGTGGTCTCCACACGTCCCCAATGTGCGTTTCCCCGCTCCCGTGTCCCGGAAACTTGGGGGAACATTGGAAAAAACCTCCATCAAGCTATAACCTATTTTGACACCCTTGTTCTTCACTAGATGATAAATAGTGCTTGGGTAAGATAGAACAAGGTGCACAGCATCCAAGTCTCTCCCTGCAATGTGTAACTGCCACTGAACTACAAATTGCTTTCACTGGGTTGGTGAGACAAGAAAACCCATGAAAATGCAGATTAAGACATGCATTTTCAGGTGGTAACAATTTGACTCCATATGGGCATTGGGGGCTGCACCTCCTTGTGGGTGCAAGAGTAATCCGAAATATCTCCTGAATCTATACCTGCAAGGTGAATCAAAGGGCTGGCTGTCCATGACGGCATGAATCAAAAACTTTACATCCCCGCCACTTGCCACAGAGGGCAATGGATTATGCATTTAAAGATAACATCAAGAAAACGTTTGTTGTATCCCAAGATGACTTGACAAAGTTTTTAAAACGAGGAACATGTGCATAATCTCATGTAGGTTTTTAAAAGCTGCAGGGAGTTTGGCATCTCTTTGAATCCTAAAAAATCAGTGTTTGGGGTAAATCTGAGAAAATTGTTGGGTCACAGTGTCCAAGGATGGAGTCAGGATTGACCCACCAAGAATAGAAGGGATTCAACATATACCTTTGCCAAGGAAAAAGAAGGCAGTCCAATCCTTCTTGGGGCATATCAACTTTGTAAGGGGATTATTCTTAATTTTGTTGAGACCACCAAGCCAATTTTCTGTTTTGAATTAAAAATGGACTAAAAACATAAGGGGATTATCCAAGGAAAGGGTATTAGCATTGCTATTTGTTCGTACGACAAGAAAAATCATATGAACGTCAACTTGGCAAATTAATTATTAGTTCCAGAGCGAAGTATAATAAAAAAGAAAAACACTTTTAACGAGAAGCAATATGAAATTAGGGACTTACAGTTAACAATTGATGATTATAAATTCATATCCCAGTTCGATGTTACACCTATATTACACATAATTCTATATTCAACCTGGATGGAAATGTTGGGTACTTTCATGTTCAACATAAAGAAAAAGTTTTTGACATTTTGCTAAAATGGAGAAGATAATCTTGCAAGACTTTACAATGAAGTTATGCTCAGAAGTTCTCTCATCAGAAGACTTAAAAGATATCTCAAAGGTGGTACTTTGAAGTCCTTACAAAAAAAGCAAAGAGATTTTGACAAATTTGTTGTTGATAAAGATGATGAACTTTCTTGCCTTAAGAATCATAGTCAAAACTGTTGAAAAAGTACCAAGCAAAGTGTTGTTCACTCATGTGATGCCTAGGGGTGAATAACACTAAAAGTGGTTTCTAGTCTTTATAAAGTGTGATGTACTTCATTTTTTATAAAGTCACTTTATAAAGGAGGTTTGAGTTATACAATTTGAATTGACTTTATGAGACTTTAAGTGAAATATTAATTAAAAGGGCCCTTACGTATTTAAATGAAAAGTGTTTTATTTTCATTTAATGAGGCATTAATGAGAAATTAAGTAGGGCTCTAGATCTTATAAAGTCAAGATCTAATCCTAGCCATTGGATTAGAAGTGGTCACCAAGAACAAAACTAGGGAAAAGGCATTGGAACTCATTCATTGTTCACTTTCACAAAAGAGATTTTTGGAGAGAAGAAGAGAAAAGAAGAGAAGTTGATTTTGAGAGAGAAAGAGGAAAACCATAGCAGATAAATCGACGAGACTGGGCATGAGTACGATTCCCAGGGCTGGCACAAATTTCCAGACAAAGATTTACAGCAGGCACATTTTCCAAGAGCAGGCCATACTGTGCATTTAATTCCGGGCCGTACAGCAGCACCAAAATCGAGTCAAGCAAGGCCATGATTTTCGAGGTAAAGTACAGCATTTAATGCTGTTAAAACAGGCCGTACAGGGCATGTTTTTGAGGAGAAGAAAGACTGAAACAGTGCACAGATTTTGAGAAAACCAGGCACAGAAATCGAGGAGCAGCGGACCATACTGTTCACACGTGTGGGCTGTACAGGCACAGATTTCGAGGTGCTGATTTGTCAGTCCGTACTGAAGAATTTCAGAGTGATTCTGACATGTATTTCAAGAAGAAATAAGGAGATAAGTACTGCTGTTTTGAATTAGTGATTTTTGCCTAGAAGAAATAAAATTTTTCTCTGAACAGGTTTTCCCTTCGGGGTTTTATCCTTGACCAATTTGGTCAGAAATCATTGTGTTAATTTTGTGGTTTGGCTGTCAAAATTTTCCAAGTTTGAAAAGTTTGAAATAATTTCTATGTTTCAAGAAATTATAAATTTTCATGCATGTAATGAGTTTTTACAGCTATGGAGTTTGGGCATTAAACTTCATATGAAAAACTAAACTTGAAACCGGGTTGGGAATGCAAAATTTTTCAAAATCTTGAATTAAGAAATTAAAATGTGAAAAGAAGCCGCAACAAGAAATGCTGGAGCAACTTTCCAAGAAAGTATCAATGATCAATAAAGAAACAATGACTGATTCTGTTGAAATAAGGAAGTCATCAGATGTAAAAATCTAGACCTTAAAGAAATGAACCAATATAGATCCAGTTGATATCAAAAATAAAAAAAGATGCTTATGTTGAAATCTTATCAACCGATAAATCACTAGAAGTATCAAAGCCAAAGGTTCCAAAACAAGACACAAGATGCAATGATACTTATCTTCATCTTAAATAAAAAAGTCATCGTATTATTCAATGAACTAACCACAGACGAAATCAATATGAGAAGCTAAGTGATGATCATATTATATTGAAGAGAAGTTTAGTTGTGGAATCTAATCAGTTCCCAAATCATAGAAGTCATAAACACACAGTTTTGCAGAAAATTGAATTAGGGTGGTCTGATTCTTTCACAATACAACAATTGTGCCCAACGCTTCATAACTCATATCTTCTTGTTTTGTGAACTGTCACATCTTAAGAGCAGACAATCATCAAAAGGCATTACAAGCCAAAGTTGTAAACGATTTTCGATAAAATGCTTCAAGGACAAAGCATCTTGAAGGGATAGGAAATGTAATGAAGACACACGGACACACACACACACACACACATATATATATATAATTTTTTTTCCCACAGAAAAAATCGTAATTTTATTTATATGATAGACAAAATTACATTGAACAGATACCTGAAGGCATTAAAGAACGAGACCATATTTGGTTCTGAGATATAGCACTATTGTGCCATCCATCATGACACCACCAAGTTCTAACATTCTGATAAAAATATTTCAGTTTTACAGAGTTTTGCTTCCCATATTGAGAAAACAAAAAGGGAAATTGCATACTGCTGAAGATTTGCTCATTGAGTATTCAAAGAAATGAAGCATGGGGAAGCTCCAAGCTCTGAGCATGGGACTTCTCCAGAATGGACCACGATCCTCGAGTGAGGGGTAAAGCAGCCTTTGATAATGAGTCTGCTTCTTGATTCTGCTCTTGGAAGACATGGGTTGTAGAAGCATTTGGTAAAGCCTGGTAAAGAGACAGAGTCTCATTCAAAAGAGCCTGTAAATGGACAGTTGCCAGCTTGTACTTCCCTGTTATCCAACTTACAACAACCTGAGAGTCTCCAAAGATGTGAAGAGGGGTTATACTCTTTTCCAAAACCAAAGTCGAGACTGACTTCAAAGCCCAAGTCTCTGCAAAATTGTTCGTTCCTCTGCCAAGACTAGCTTTGAAGCCGAAACAATGTTTTTCAGAGACATCGATAATGTCACCAGCACCAGATATATATAATAATATTAATAATAATAATAATAAGTGAAGTGACACATCTTAACTAAGGGATATGACCTAACCATGGGGCATGACCTATGACAGATTCTATTATATCTATTATTCATTATTTAATTATTAAATACTTGTCCTATATAGATTTCAACCTATTGTCCTTCTTATGTTGGATTTTCCTCAGTACATGAACTATTGGTCATTTAAATTGATCTGTAAACGTTTTGATTTTGGGATTTGAACTTATGAATCTTATGATTTGTCATTTTGATTTATTAGTCTCATCTCTTTGATGAATATAAATCGTTATTAAAGTTCAATGTTGAAGCAGAGGTAGAGATTGAAAAATGTTGCTGTGCCGTGACACCATCCTAAGATTTAGAACCTTAAGTGCCTAATTATTTATTGGCAATGTGTAATATCCCAGATCCGGGATGATCACAAAATATATGAATTTATCAACATTAATCAATTTTACATTGATTTATAACTTTCACAAGCAGTATGTATTCTCATAGACATTTCGTCAAACACTTTAGAGACATTCCATAACACATCACAATGGAGAGATAATATTGGCACCTTTATTATGTCTAACAAGAGTAAACAGTACAATAACTATGGCTGTGATAGCAGCTACCAAGATACATCCAACAAGAACCTGGAAGTGATGCCAACTCGAATTATGAAGCTCCAATGAAGACCCTGAATGGATCCTCCCCCTTTGTCCAGCTAGGGTGGATCCGTCACACCATCGAAACTAGACTAGAATGGATGGATGGAGTTTGCCAACCCCAACCGAAAACTCTAGGTTAACCCCTAGACGGTCTCAAGAACAAATCTCCAAATATTCAAGCCTGCCCTTTTCCATTTGCCTCTGCCTCCTTTTATCCTTGAAAAGGCTCCAATGCCATGGATAAATACCATGGGCCAATGAAAACCATGTTCCATTATCTCCTTTTTCCCATACCATAGAAAAATGCTATAGAACACCAAAAACCATGCATTGGGTAATTATTGCTTCCCCTTAGCCAATAATTATAATTTTTTTGAGCTTTAATAATATTACTGGCTAATTTCCATAGTTAAATTATTTTCTGCTTATTTGTCACCATTAATAATTTTTTCTAAATTCTTCCTAGGTGACCTTGGTCTATTTTCCTTAGGGCAAAATTGGGGACATGCCAGTCCCCCCCTCCCAAGATATGCTTGTGTTCTCAAGCAATGAAGAAACCATAGGGAAATACCATCACATCGTCAATCTTCCACCATCAACCATGCACATAATGTGAAGACTAAGTACAATTGATACCAGTATCCCAAATGATTCTCAGAAATACAAGGTACAATATATATTCTCCTATGCAATGCATAAGAGTCACATGGAAGTCATCATGACACCCTGTAAGAAAAACATAAGTTCATCCAAAAGCATGTAGGAAACCATAACGAACTGCTGCAAAGATGAACCCATGGAGAAGAGAAGATGTGTGCTTCCTCATGCCAACCGACCAAAATGTGTTTCCAATCAGCTTCCCATAATCAACAATGCTTGGGTCCCACTGATTGCTCACTCTCCTAGTGCGAAATGTCATAAAAAACAAGTCCCGCAAGTATGGGATGCCAGGGTCCCAACACTTGCGCACCCCATCAATACATACAAATTAGAATGTGGGATGCTCAAGTCCCAATGCTTGCACATTTCTACCATGCACAAGGTCTCCCAAAACAATACATCAAAGTAAGAGGGGTACAATATCCTCCCAATTATTTCAACCAAGTGTGGAATGCCAGGATCCCATAACTGGCGCATTCCATCAATACATAGAGTGGTACAAAATAATACATCACGGGGAGGGGTGCTAGGATCCCAAGTTCTACTATCCATTCTCCCATACATCATAATCACTAATATAGATACATACATCATAATCACTAATATAGATACATCATAATGAAACATAGTGAAATGATACAAAGATATGCCACTCCCAATGTGGCCGAAGTGATTGTCCATCAAAGAACACTCAAGAAGCTTGTGCCTCCAAGCAAGAAAATCACCATGTGTCAAAAGCACACAATCATGAAGATACCAATCAAATCTGATCCAATGATATAGGTGAGGATTCGATGTCCCATAATGCTGCAAGAAAGATTAGAATGTACCAAGATGTCTCATCATGTGTTCTCTTATCCAAGCAATGGATGAAGAATCTCCATCAATCAAAGAAGGAGCCTCCAAGTGGCTCAAGGAAGCGCATCCCGGAGTAGGAGTGATACAAAATAATGGATGTAAATGCTGCTCAAAAGGAATTGGTGCACATAACATAGGATCATCATGAAGGGTATGGATGGATCTCATACTCCTCATGTGGCACCAACAGAAAAAAAAAAAAAACCTTCACCCAAACCTCACTGGGATGAAAACTGAAAGAAGTAACAGTGTAGAATGAAGTGTAATGGACCAACTCATCCTCTAAGTTAGGAAATGTGAAACTTCTCCTCAAGGTTGGTTCCATGTGTGTAGGATCATGTGCCTCTTCCACGAGTGCAAGACTTGCACTATGAGACAACTCGTGTTCTTCTTCATCCATGACAAGTGTTTGGCATTCAACTTGCTCATCTTTCAACCCTTCAAACATCTGCAAATCAGTTTGAATCTCATGGTTCACCACACCATGAGGAATCTCTCTTCTATCAACCATACAAAAATCAGAAACATAGGAAGGAGACCATGAACTTTGCAACTCCTCAAGAAGTTGCTCATTTTGGATCTTAGATTCTTGAAGTGCTTCTTGAACATCCTTCAGACAATCTTGGGTGGAATTCAATTCATGTTTGAGCTTGCAAATTTCCTCATTATCTCTTATGGAGGCTTCATGTAATATTTCAGCAAGCTCAATCAAATGACTTCTATCAGAAAGCAAACACATGAGATTACCTTTAGTTGTTGATGTCGCCTTCTAGATCTTCTTTATGACTCCATTGGAAGTCTGCGCCCCCATGGAATCATCTCTCCAAGCCAATTGGGACACAAGTGCACTAGTGACTTGGAGAATGGATATGGCCTTGTGAATCTTCTTGTCATTCATCTTGAGTGACCCTTTAAAATGGGAAAGCTTATGAAAAGAAGCCTTTTCTTCCTCCAACATAGGATCAACCTCATGAATCTCATGTGGTGATGGTGAGATTGATCCTAGGACCTCTTCCTCTGCTGTAGAATCTTCATCTTCTTTAGATTTGTGGGAACTTGTACTTGCAGTAGTCTCATCAAGTGGAATCTCTATGTCACCAACATAGAGGAATGGGCATCTAGCAGTAGATGTCACTCCTTGGCACCCATCAGTAGGTACCTCTCCATTATAACATCCATCAATAGATGCTATTTGATCCATGTTCTCAGTGAGAGATGCCTCTAGGTGATTCTCAGTAGAACAAGTGATGGCTTCATTATGTTGATAACCATCATCAATAAGGATTGTGATTTTATCCTTCCCATCATTGCTGTTGGTCTCCTCATTTTGCTCCTCCAAACATATATGATTTGCTCTCCAAGGTCTCTGGCAAGAAGGGCATAAACCTTTCTTCATTAACTCCACATCTTCATTCTTGGGCTTATATCCAAACAAAGCATTCACAAAGAATTCGAAAGGAACTTTTGAGTATGACTTATTAATAACACTATATGCTTGATACCGTTGGGGCAAGGTCTTGCATGTTTCCCTCCACCATTCTATTTCCTTCAAAGGATCCGTCCTTGGTGGTGTGGCCCCTTTGTCTACATATTCATTGTACAAGTGGTCACAAGAGTAACTATCATCATTTCTGAATCTGAACTGGGTAGAGATACTGTAAGAGGGTTCCCCATACCACATAACTGCCATTATACAACTCAAAATCATTTTCCTCTATGGCATAGAAAGAATACTCCTCATACTGCTCATACTCTGGATTTGAATAAGACATGGCTCCTACAATTGGCAAGGCTAATGACAAATACTTGTTTTCCAACTGCTTAACTCGTTGAATTTTCAAATCTGATTTAATGTGACTGAGATTTGACAAACATTCTAGCCCAAACACTAAAAGAAATTATTTCCAACAGAGAATGCAAAGGATGTTTGGTATTAAATAATTTTTCGACCTATTACAATAGCCAAGCTTGAAAAGATTGCATTGTCACTTGCACTTGTGTATAAAACTGAAGAAATGCACCAACATTGAAATGCGAGCTAGCAGGCCTTGCTTATTAGGCTGTAGTGTTCTTCTCTCTTGTCCATAGAGAAGTGTGTGATCCCAAATGACAAGTAAACACCCTTTAATACGTCCAACAGAGACAGATTCAATGCCCACGCGTTGGATTGGTCACTATGCCACTGCAAACTCCTCAAAAAGTGCCACAATTTTTTTTCCACTGAGATAGACTCCCTTCTCATCATGCCAAAGATAGAAGGTTAACAACACCCTTCTAAATTACGAGTCCCCAAGAAATTTGCCTCACAACAGAAAATTTCTCTAGCACAATCTAAGGAATGATATAATTTCTTCACAACATGTGTTGTTGCTGCTATAGCTGACAATTGGCCCTCCCAAACTAACAGTGATTTCTCTCTTTGCCAGATTGGTCCTTACGCATTTGCTCCCTTTTTCCTCAACGATTGACAAGCATGTGTATTCAGTGAGATAAAATTGCCCCACCCGAAATGCTAGCGATCAGTTTCTTTTCTTGTACGTCATGGCATCCTCTAACAAAGGATGCACGTAATCGATCGTTATTCTACCTTCCACGAAGACAAGATCTAGGGAGTTGCGACCTTCTTTCCGGAGGATGAGATTATGAGAGTTGGGATCAAGACGAAGTCGATCCCAACATTCATGTCAACTACGACCTCCCCTCGTAGCTTGTGATCTGTAGCACGAGAGGGATCGACTGTCTACAGTCCCTACGATCTTCTCAAGCATGGTGGCCCTTGTTGAATTTTAGCATTGGCATAAATACCTAAAAATTTGTAGATTAGCTTAAACATATGACAAGTGCAGTAAAATAACATTCATCACATCAACACAATGGACACAAGAGTTTTTCACTGGGGAAATCTTTAAAGGACAAAAACCCCAAAAAGCATTAGTAGCTCATCTTGTAAATGAGATGACTTAGGTAATTCTTCAAAAAGTTCCTCAAACCCCAATCTGGGTTTGACCACAGTTTACAGTAAAATATTCTCAGCAAAAAAAAACAGAACGAGGGTTTCAAACCCTAGTCACCCAAAATTCCAGATTTACCTAGAATGATCAAGACTGCAAAAAAAACAGTTTGCCTGAATTTTTATCAGATCTGCCCAGAAAAATTAGGGCCTGCTTGGAAATAAAAAATGACTGCCCATAAATTTATGACAGCTGCCCGAAATTTATTTTTACCTGCCCAAATCTTTATCAGCTGCCCGGATCTCTGTCAGTGTCTGCCCGTTTGACTTCTGCCCTGCCTGGAATGCTCTCTGCCTCTGCCCGTGATTGCCTGAATGGTAGACAGTCAGCCTGTGACTGCCCTTCTGTTGCTGTTGAAGTGGTTGGCAAATCCACGTTGGCTGGGTCGAGGCTTTAAGGCCTGCCCGTAAACCCTCCGGGTTTGCTATCTAGCAGCTCGAGGCCTGTGGCAAGCAGCCCGAGTCTGCTGGGAGCAGCCTGCTGCTGTTGCTAGTTGCCCAGAGCTCTATGGCAGCTCCCGGGTCTAATTTGGGTGCCCAGGTGTGCTCTCGGGTCTAGCTGTAAAGCTAGCAGGGCTGCCCGAGAAGAAAGAAACATAGCAACCCATGAAGAGAACTAGCTGCCCGGATAGAAAGAGATGGCTGCCGTGGAGGAGAGAGAAAGGATGAGAGGACTGTCAGCCTGCCCGTGAGAAAATATGCAGCTGCCCGAGATCTGAGATGAATGTGCCTGCTGAAGATCAGGGTTTATCAAACCCTAGCTGAGGGTTTTGTTGAGAAATCTTCAGTAGCAGCAGTACCTGTGTGAGCAAGTGAATGTGTAATAATGAATTGACTTGATCTTCTTTTATAGCCTTTAGTCACCTGTAAGTGGACAAAAATTAGGAAAGATAAAATAATAATATTTTATTCTTTTCCTAATTTCACTTTTACCTTTCTACCAAAAAGGTCCTTTTAGTAACTTTAACTTTTACCCAAAAAGTCCTTATGTAATTTTACTTTCACCTATGGTCTTTTTCTTGTGGTCCAAAAGTCCTTATGTATTTTTGACTTTTGACTTTAGCCTTTTTTCCAAGTGCCCCTGCGGTCATTACCTGTGGTCTTTTTGATTCCAAAAGTACATCATCATAAACCAAGAGAGGTACTAATTCTTTTATCTCACACTCTGTGTGACACCTAGATCAGGTACTAGGGTAACTTAACCAAGGGTAGCTAATCCTTGGAGAAGTACAGAAAGCCCATAGATCAAGGGTCAGAGTGTCACACATGCCTAGACCGAGTCTAGGGCTTTCAATGCCTTCCTGGTAACAGACCAGGTGCCTCAGCCATGGGCTGCATAATTTGACCCTAGGTCAAATACTTGGTAACGGACCAAGCACCTCCATTCTCCCAGAGAATGGTTACTCAAAACTAAGCTGAGTCTACCAGTACTAGACTGGTCCACATCGAAGTACAGAAAGCCCATAGATCAAGGGTCAGAGTGTCACACATGCCTAGACCGAGTCTAGGGCTTTCAATGCCTTCCTGGTAACAGACCAGGTGCCTCAGCCATGGGCTGCATAATTTGACCCTAGGTCAAATACTTGGTAACGGACCAAGCACCTCCATTCTCCCAGAGAATGGTTACTCAAAACTAAGCTGAGTCTACCAGTACTAGACTGGTCCACATCGTGGTCTCGGACCAGATGTCTACCATTCAACAGAATGGTCACTCAAAACTGGGTTGAGTCTACCCAGGGCAAAGCTGGGTCTATATCATTGTCAAGGACGAGATATCTACGATTTAACAGAATGGTCACTCAACATTGGGTTGAGTCTACACCGTGGGCCCGGACCAGGTGTCCCCATTCTCCGAAGAGAATGGCTCTCGATGCTGCTCAGAAAAATCAACACTCCCTCTTAGCGAGAGCAATGTTATCGGAATCAGACCGGTCATCAAACCATCGAAGCCCAAAATGTGAACCGGACTGGAACTGGCAAAAAGCCGGGTAAAAAACCGGCTGACTAAAAAAGACGTAAAATATTCATATTTTGTAAAAAAACATATATATTCATGTGCATACATATGAATCCAAACCATTAATACACAAATATGCAAAGTTTCTCATATATATAGCAAATATGGGTGCAAATATCCAAAATAGCACCTAGTGCAATACATCTCCGAGTTTTTGAACCGAAGTACATCAACAAAGAGGCTCTAAATGGCCCCTACAATCCAAAAATAAACCATAGTACTAATGAATAACAATAAAGTGATCATATGGCACTACCCTACTAGCTACTATTACTAGAGTCTAGTGTCTAGTGGTCTACTACTTCTCATCATCGTCCTCCTCATCGTCATCCTCATCCTCTTCCCCTTCATCCTCTTCAGGAGTGGGATTCTGAGCCCCACTTGATTCCCCTGGCCCTGAAGGTGGAACCTCTGGGGGTGGGTTAAAATCCAACCAAGAAATGTCTTCATTGTCAAATACTGGTTATGTTTTAAAAAAAAAAATTGAGTTCCGTGAGTCCCCAGTCCGCGGCCGTACGACAGAGTATGGACTGATCGGTTTCGTACCCGGTTTGAGGAAATTTTTTTACTGACCGGACCGACCAACCCTGTAAACCGGTCAGATTGGCCGGTTTTGCCAGTTCTGGTCCGGTTTCGATAACATTGAGTGGGAGAGGCATTCTCTGCCATACCAAGGCTGTCATGAAAGTACACGAACTTTGATGCTTCCAGAGGCTTGGTCAAGATATCTGTAATGTATTCATCTGTACGAATATACTGCAACTTCAGAGCACCTCTCTGCACTAGGTCTCTGATGAAATGATACCTCATTTCAATGTGTTTCAATCTATCATGAAACACTAGGTTCTTCGAAAGCTTTATGCAACTCTGATTATCGCAATGGATGATCGTTGAGCCAAGCTTTCCCTCGAACAAATCAGATACCAATTTTTTGAGCCAAACTGCTTCCTTGCAGGCATCACTTGTAGCAATATACTCTGCCTCAGCTGTAATCTGAGCTATGGGACCCTGCTTCCTGCTGGACCAAGAGATCATTGCTGATCCCATACTGAAGCAATAACTAGAGGTACTTTTCCGGTCAACTGCACTGCCAGCCCAATCTAAATCTAAATATCCAGATAACAATACTCCACTGCTGGAAGTATACCTGAGCCCATAAGTGATAGTTCCTCGTACATGTTTGGCAACTACCAAGTGTATGTGCTTCAGATCGGACATGAACTGAATATGTACATTCACTGTGTAACAGATGTCTAGTCTCGTATGCACGAGATACATCAGGGAACCAATGAGCTGTCTGTATAAAGTAGAGTCCACATTCTGTGAACTAGAGGCCGAGTCCCGCAACTTTGTCAAGTTGGTAGTCATTGGTACGCTCATGGACTTGCACTCCTACATCCCAAATCTCTACAAGATATCCATTGCATACTTTCCTTGTGTCAGGAAGATCTCACTTGGCTTTTGCCAGACTTCTAAGCCAAGGAAGTAATGCATCAATCCGAGATCTTTCATCTCAAATTCAGAGGTAAGAAACAAGTCATCACTTGTAAGAAACAAGTCATCTACGTATAGAACAAGTATCAAGACATGATTATGAACAACCTTAAAGTACAAGTTAGAATCAACCGTACTTTTGGAAAACCCCAGGCTATGGAGAAATCCATCCATCCTGGCATACCAGACTGAGGAGCCTATTTCAGTCCATACAATGCTTTCTTCAGTTTACATACATGGGTCTTTTTCCCATGAGTCACAAAGCCTTCAGGTTGTTCAATATAAACTTCTTCCTCAATCTTACCATTGAGAAAGGCTATCTTTACATCCATTTGATGTAACTTCCATCCGAATACTGCAGCAAGTGAAATGATGGTTCTGATGGTAGTATAGCTAGCAATAGGAGTAAATGTCTCGTCATAGTCAATGCCTTCTTTCCGAGTGAAGTCACGAGCTACGAATTGTTAAAATTCCATATGCTAAGCTAGATTATCAACATTTAATTTCAATTTCATAACAAAAGCATATAGACAGGATCACTGAAGGAAACAGTATCACAAGAACAACATAGATTTATCCTGGGAAAACCCTAATGGCAAAAACCCATCAAAAGCTTCCTCAATATAGATGCCCCCAAAAGATAAAAGGTAAAACCCAACAACTGATCCTCCTCCTTCTCCAACTCTTTCTCTCTCTCTCTCTCTCTTATGCGCTACACAAGTGAGTGTGTGAGTGTTCAAATGAGAATCACCTCACCTCTATTTATATTCTTTCGTTCACTTGACATTTAACCCTGTCATGTAGGCTCGAGTAAACATAATTGGGATAGCTTAATATAATAATGTATTCCGGAGGGTACTAATGACCCGACTTACAACGGAGGGGACTTCCTCATGACTCTTAGTAATTCTCCCGATAGGAATCATCGGGGGGACAAGAAAATACAAATGATTCTCCCAAATAGAAACATCGGGGACCAATAAAATATATTTAGAATATTCTTCGAAGTTACAATAATTCAACATGAATCTAGCTTTATACTTCTCCACACTGCCATCAGCAGCATGCTGGACTTTATAAAGCCATCTGCAAGTCACAACTGACTTTCCTGTTGGTCTAGGAACAATTTCCCAAACATCATTTTTCATGATTGACTTGTACTCTTTAATCATGGCATCAACCCATACTTGTTTACTTGTTGCTTCTTCGTATGATGAAGGTTCTGAACTGATAAGTTGACTCATAAGATCGAAGTACTTCTGTGGTCTTATGCTTTCTCTGAAAGTCCCGGGAGGAGCTTTATGCTTCTCGCCTTCTTGCACCGTCTCTCGGTACCAAGCCGGTCCTCCTTTTGGAAGGAGGAACTTCAAGTAGTTCTTCTAGTGGACTTTCAGTGTTCTCAGGAACATTTGATCAAATTCCTCTTCCTCCCTCTAAATTTTTGAATCTGGAAACTCAAGTGGAGCAACTGCATCTTCCGGTGAAAGCTCTAGTGTTTTACGAAACACAACTTCCTCATGGAAGATCACATCTCTGCTGACCTCAATGTGCCTTTGTCCCGATATATATTCTTGATAAGCCTTCGAGCAATCACTGTACCCAACAAATATACCTTTCTTACCTGAGGGCTCTAGCTTGGCCCTCTTCTCTTTTGGCACATGGACATACACAGGAGTACCAAATATCCTCATGTGATCAACTGCAGGTTTCTTCTTGGTGAAGACTTCTTCTGGAGTCTTCTCCCCCAAGATATCCTGTGGGCTTTTGTTTTGGATGTACACAGTAGTTTCGGTAGCTTCAGCCCACAAAGACAAAGGAAGATCTAGATCAGTGATCATGGTTTTAGCAGCCATCGTTCTATTCTTCCTTTCTGCAACCCCATTCTGCTGAGGGTTGAGGCTTGTAAAGCACTGTCAGCTCTTTCTTGATTCCTGCGTCTCGACAAAAATCATCAAACTCATTAGATTCATACTCACCTTCTTTATTTGATCTCAAGATACGGATGTGTCTGCCAGTCTGATTTTCAATTAGTGTCTTGAATTCTTTGAACTTGTCAAAGGTTGCACTCTTGGCCTTGAGGAAGTGAATCCAAGACTTCTGAGAGTAGTCATCAATAAACAATACATAACATAAACACCCATTCAAGGAGGGTGAAGACATAGGCCCACACATGTCAGAATGAATCAAATCCAAAATGCCTTTAGATCTACTCTTGCTTCTGGGAAAGGATTTCTTAGTGTTCTTACCTAGAGCACATCCTTTGCAGATTCCTTCATGTTTTCAAGAAACTTCTGGCATACCTGTGACCATCTTTTGCAATCTTGGGAGAGCTGTGTAGTGAAGGTGTCCAAACCTTCTATGCCAAAGTTCACAGGGATCAACTGTGTGATGTACCAAAGCACGAGAGGAATCTTTGGAAGCCTTGTAGAGGCCTCCCTCTCGAATCCCAATCTGTACTGCTGAGTTTAGATCTGTGTCTTTTGCCCATAAAAAGACCTTCTTGTCCATGAAGAGGACTCTGTAGCCCTTGTCTTCTAAACCAACAACAGATAAAAGATTCTTCTTTAAACTAGGAACATAAAGAATATCATCAATATGAAGAATTGTACTTGAGTCAAGTTGAAGTGAAGTCGAGCCAACTCCTTCAATCTTGTAAGTGGAGTCATCTCGAAGTTCTACCTAAGTGGTGAACTTCTTATTTCTGTAACTGGTGAGTGCTCCACGGTGACCTGTCATGTTCCTAGAGGCACCACAGTCCACCAACCAAGAAGTGGAATAAGCTGAGAAAGAACCAGTTAGAGCAGAAATCAAGTAGTACTCTCTTTTAGGTTCTTCAGTTTTGTTAGCCTTGGTTTTCTTCTTCTTTTTTGGTTCTTCATCTTCTTCTTCCTCTGCTTCTGCAGCAGATGCTTGAAACCTTCTCTTGGGTTTCTTCTTGTTCTGCCTGCAGTCTCTAGCAAAATGTCCAAACTTGTGGCAACTATAACATTCCACTTTTGACATGTCAGAAAACTTACCCTGAGGTTTCTTTCCCTTCTTTTGCTGAGGGAAAGGCTTCTTGAATTTCTTTGTCTTTGCTGCAAGTGCAAGGTTGTCCTCCTTGACTACCTTTCCAGAGGTCCTTCCTTCTTCTTCTATGCAATCATGCCAAAGCTTTCCAAAAGTTGGTTGAATCTCTCGTCCACTGACGGATGCCATGAAAGTTTCCCAAGAGCTTGGGAGACCATCAACCACTGTTTGCACAAGGTCATCATCATCAACAGTAATACCAATAGCAATGAGTTGATCTCTTACCTGTGCAATTTTCGTGAAGAAGGAACCGACGCTTTCATCTTTGTTCAGCTTCAAAGTTCGTAGCCTCTTCTTCAAGACTCTCTTATGACTGTGAGCCTTCTTTTCATATAGGTTGACCAAAGTATCAGAGCATTCTTTAGCAGTCTTCAACGATGTGATGTTGGGCATCATTGACTCTTTGACAGAATCATAGATGATTCTTCTAGCCTTACCTTGCTTCCTCTTGTAAGCAAGCCTACCGGCGTTTGTTGTTGGCTCTTCGATGACATTAAAAACAATGTCATCCAAGTCATTTTCATCTAGAATGGTTTTTACCTGGCCTTCCAGGAGTTGAAGTTGGCTGAGCCATAGAGCTTCTCTTCTGGTTTGAAACCATTGGTGGCCATCTCTGTCACTTAGTCAAATGTTAGATCTGCAAATCTTATTCCAAGATCTAGGAAAACAATAACAGTGTCCCTTTACTGTGTTTTCACATGCTAAGCTCTGATACCATGTTGAATTTTAGAATTAGCATAATTACTTAAAAAATTGCAGATTAACTTAAACAGATGACAAGTGCAGTAAAATAACATTCATCACATCAGCACAATGGACACAAGAGTTTTTCACTGGGGAAACCTTCAAAGGATAAAAACCCCAAAAAGCATTAGTAGCTCATCTCGTAATGAGATGACTTAGGAAATTCTTCAAAAAGTTCCTCAAACCCCAATCTGGGTTTGACCACAGTTTACAGTAAAATATTCTCAGCAAAAAAACATAACAAGGGTTTCAAACCCTAGTCACCCAAAATTCCAGATCTGCCCAGAATGATCAAGATTGCAATAAAAAACAGTCTACCTGAATTTTTATCAGATCTGCCCAGAAAAATTAGGGGCTTTCCGGAAATAAAAAATGACTCCCAGAATTTATGATAGCTGCCCGGAATTTATTTTTACCTGCCCAGACCTTTATCAGCTGCTCGGATCTCTGTCAGTGTCTGCCCGTTTGACTTCTGCCCTGCCCGGAATGCTCTCTGCCTCTGCTCGTGACTGCCCTTGATGGTAGACAATCAGCCCGTAACTGCCCGAATGGTAGACAGTCAGCTCGTGACTATTTGGGAAGCCTGTGACTGCCCTTCTACTGTTGCTGAAGTGGTGGGCATACCCACGTTGGTTGGGTCAAGGCTTTAAAGCGTGCTTGTAAGCCCTCCGGGTCTGCTATCTAGTAGCCTGAGGCCTGTAGCAGGAAGCTCGGGTCTGTTGGGAGCAAGCTGTGGCTGCTGCTAGCTTCTCGGAGCTCTGTGGTAGCTCCCGGGGCCAATGTGGGTGCCTAGGTGTGCTCTTGGGCCTAGCTGTAAAGCTAGCAGGGCTGCCTGAGAAGAAACCTAGTAGCCCATGAAGAGAACCAGCTGCCCGGAAAGAAAGAGATGGCTGTCGTGGAGGAGAGAGAAAGGCTGAGAGGACTGTCAGCCTGCCCGTGAGAAAATATGCAGCGGCCCGAGATCTGAGATGAATGTGCTTGTTGAAGATGAGGGTTTATCAAACCCTAAGACGACAAAATAAAGAAACCCTAGCTGAGGGTTTTGCTGAGAAATCTTCAGTAGCAGCAGTACCCGTGTGAGCAAGTGAATGTGTAATAATGAATTGACTTGATTTTCTTTTATAGCATTTAGTCACCTGTAAGTGGACCAAAATTAGGAAAGATAAAATAATAATATTTTATTCTTTTCCTAATTTCACTTTTACCTTTTTACCAAAAGGTCCTTTTAGTAACTTTGACTTTTACCCAAAAAGTCCTTATGTAATTTGAATTTCACCTGTGGTCCAAAAGTCCTTATGTATTTTTGACTTTTGACTTTAGCCTTTTTCCAAGTGCCCCTGTGGTCATTACCTGTGGTCTTTTTGATTCCAAAAGTACATCATCATAAACCAAGAGAGTCACTAATGCTTTTATCTCACACTTTGTGTGACACCTAGATCAGGTACTAGGGTAACTTAACGAAGGGTAGCTAAGCCTTGATGAAGTACACAAAGCCCATAGATCAAGGGTCAGAGTGTCACACATGCTTAGACCTAGTCTAGGGCTTACAGTGCCTTCCTGGTAACAGACCTGGTGGCTTAGCCATGGGTTGCATAATTTGACCCTAGGTCAAATACTTGGTAACATACCAAGCGCCTCCATTCTCCCAGAGAATGGCTACTCAGAACTAAGCTGAGTCTACCAGTATTAGACTGGTCCACATCGTGGTCCCGGACCAGATGTCCACCATTCAACATAATGGTCACTCAACACTAGGTTGAGTCTACCCAGGGCAGAGTTGGGTCTATATCATGGTCAAGGACTAGATATCTACCATTCAACAAAATGGTCACTCAACACTGGGTTGAGTCTACACCGTGGTCCCGGACCAAGTGTCCCCATTCTCTGAAGAGAATGGCTCTCGATTCTGCTCAGAAAAATCAACAGCCCTCCTCGACTGCTCCCACACCCTCGTGGCCTATCCTCAGTCTTCACGAGAGCGTCGATTGAGAGATTGGTCTCTCTCCACTGATGCGGCCTTTCACAAGAGAAAGAACCAACCCTTAAAGGGCCACGCGACCTCCTCACAACTTTTGCAATAGAGAAATCGAGCTTTAATATGCCTTGGCGGATCCTTCTCCTGTTCCGCGGCTTCCCCGAAACTCACGATTTCTTCTTAGTTCGCGGTGACTCAAATAGAGGGATCACGTCCTCCAATAGCCTTCACGGCTTCCACAACATCTCCAAGAGGGAATGGAATCCCTCTCTCTCCTATGTTCCACGAGCTTCACAAAATTAACCCCTGCCGACTGCAACTGCCACAATCCAATTTAATTTGACCCTGAGATAAACTTGGTCCTATGGATAAATACGGCCCCACTTTATAAAATTCAACTCCCACAATGAAAATCGCCAATGAGTTGCCAAACGTGAATTTGAAATTAAATGCAGACATGAAATGGAAACCCTCAATAGATTGCGACTCAGGCTGGCAGGAAAACCAACTCTGATACCACTGTAATATCCTGGATCCGGGATGATCACAAAATATATGAATTTATCAACATTAATCAATTTTACATTGATTTATAACTTTCACAAGCAGTATGTATTCTCATAGACATTTCATCAAACACTTTAGAGACATTCCATAACACATCACAATGGAGAGATAATATTGGCACCTTTATTATGTCTAACAAGAGTAAACAGTACAATAACTATGGCTGTGATAGCAGCTACCAAGATACATTCAACAAAACCTGGAAGTGATGCCAACTCGAATTATGAAGCTCCAATGAAGGCCCTGAATGGACCCTCTCCCTTTGTCCAACTAGGGTGGATCCGTCACACCACCGAAACTAGACCAGAATGGATGGATGGAGTTTGCCAACCCCAAACGAAAACTCTAGGCTAACCCCTAGATGGTCTCAAGAACAAATCTCCAAATATTCAAGCCTGCCCTTTTCCATTTGCCTCTGCCTCCTTATATCCTTGAAAGGTCTCCAATACCATGGATAATGATGTTTTGGGGCCTCTTATGAGTTATGGAAAGCACTTGTTATAGCTTGGTGAATACCATGAGATATTGATCGTAAATGGCCTAACTTGGTTACTGGATTCTCACTTCTTCACTTGTTGACCTCAACCATGTCCTATCCAGTCAGGCTCTACTCCCCTTCCTCCACCATTTCTCGGTAACTCCCATCACCTTTGTTGACCACGCTATGCAATCTTTTTTCCTTCAAGTTGACACCCCTTCTCCCCTAATCCCCCTCCTCTTGTGCCACCTTGGATAACGTTTTTCTTTGCTGAGGGTAATCTTGACATCTTTACCTCCGACCTTTGTTAGATGCTTCCATCTAAAGCTCGGTTCCCAAGTCTTGATTTTGTCGATGCCACC
>LPNX010148075.1:402764-446328 GCA_001517045.1 Pseudotsuga menziesii | reverse complement strand
AATTAATAAAAATTCAACAACATAACGAAACTCCGCAAGACTCTAGACAAATGTCTAGCATGGTCATGAATTACACTTTAAAGCCTTAGCCACCTCATGGACCTGACTGGTAGAACGCTCGTCACCACTTTGGAGGATTTTGAGTGAAAACCAAACCGATTAAACTCGTTTGTTCAACAAGATCAATTGGAAAGGGAAAAACACTCGATGAGGGGACTTCCCTAACAATCAGTTCCATGGTGTGGCATTCGTATCATATGATCCACACTAGTACATAAAATTACATTAATTTTCCCACGCAGGGGAGCGGACATTTCGTTTTACAAAGGGGCAATTGCCCTGCAGAAGTGAAAAATCCTCAGATTTTTCTAAGGTACACTTATGTACATCCATATGTACATGGAGTTGCCACCTAGTCGAAATAGGTGGGCAACAGGAGTCAAATGTGGGAAACTGTACAAGATCTTATTTCAGCCTCGGTATGCTTTGGCACAAAGCAGCAGCAACGAACAGTCTTCAGGGAAGAAGAAGCCTAAGTGGCTTCGGGACACCTTGAAGGAAGCACATGAGTTTGGGACTCCTAGGGAGCCAGTGAGGGCTATTCAGATGGCAGACAGATTGGGTATGGCATTAGTGGCTAGTCTTCATGATTCAGAGTCTTCTACTTTTGAGGAGGCCTCCCAGCATCATGTTTGGAGAGATGCCATGATGGAAGAGTGACATTCCATCACGAAGAATGATGTTTGGGAGATAGTTCAGAGACCTGAGGGGAAGTTAGTGGTGACTTCTTGTTGGCTTTACAAGCTAAAACATGCTGCAGATAGTAGTGTGGAGAAGTACAAGGCTCGGTTTGTGGCGCGGGGGTTCTCATAGGTTGAGGGAGTTGATTATGACGAGACCTTTGCATCGGTTGCTCGTTATACTTCTATCAAGGCGTTGATTTCCATTGCTGCTAAAATGGGTTGGAAGATCCATTAGATGGATGTGAAGACCACATTTCTCAATGGAATCATACAGGAGGAGGTTTATGTTGAGTAGCCTCAAGGCTTTGAGATTCATGGGAGAGAGTCTCATGTCTGCCGGTTGAAGAAAACCTTGTCTGGGCTGAAGCAAGCTCCTAGAGCTTGGTACTCCAGGATTGACTCTTACTTGTAGCGAATGGGTTTTCAGAAGAGTGAAGCAGATCCGAATCTCTATTTCATCATGGTTGGAGATGATTCGCTCATTCTTCTGTTGTATGTGGATGACTTATTTATCACGGGAGGAGAGAGACCTATTGTAGCTTGCAAAAAAGATCTTGCTTCAGAGTATTTTAATCTAAACCATTCCTTGGCCAAAATAAAAATAATAGATATCAAGAATATGGTTAGGTATGGCCGTTTTTCTTAATTATGGAAATTTTTGAAGGTATTACATCATTGGCTTAGTTAATATGATCATCCCTACCTTGCCTTACTTTATGTTGGACCGCTGTGGTATTGTCGGATTGTCGGATCGGAACTGCCCTATCAATTAATTACTGCTTGAACTTATTAGATCTTATCAGATTTTATTATGAGATCGGGTGGGGTCAGAACTTACCAACCTATCCACCTTAATAACTAGCACCTTCTAGCCCTAGATCACTTTATTTATGAATGCTTAGTGGGATGAAGGACATTGGGCTGATGCACTATTTTTTGGGAATGGAGGTTTGGCGGGAGCTTGGTCATATTTTCCTAGGACAGGGGAAGTATGCAGTTGATATTCTGAGGAGATTTTGGATGGAGGATTGCATGCCGATGTCTACACCGATTGTCACCAACTGGAAGAAGCTTCATGCTTCTGAGGGAGAGTTGGTGGATCGTACACTATATCGTCATCTCATTGGTTCTTCGATGGATTTGGCTAACTCTAGACCAGATTTGTGTTTTGCGGTGAACACTCTTAGTCAGTTCATGGTGGAGCCTAGGAGGGTGCACTGGGTAGTCGCAAAACATGTGTTGAGATACCTTGCAGGGACAATGGAGTATGGTCTGAACTACAGGAGGTCGGATAGGATCAGATTGATTGGCTTCATAGATTCAGATTGGGCACGTAGTGTGGATGACTGGAAGAGCACTTCTAGATGTTGTTTCAGTTTGGGCTCGACAACAGTGTCGTGGTTCAGTTGGAAGCAAAAGTCTGTTGCTTTGAGTTCTGCAGAGGCTGACTATATGGCAGCCAGTTAGGCCAGTTGTGAGGCGTCGTGGCTTCGCAAGTTGTTGGTTGATTTATTTGATCAGGAGCTAAGGCCTACGGTGATTTACTGTGATAATCAGAGTTGCATCCAACTCTCTGAGAATCCTGTATTTCACGACAAGTCAAAGCATATTGAGATCAGGTATCATTTCATTCGTGATTATGTTCAGAGAGGAGCAGTGACATTGCAGTATATTTCCATTGATGAGCAGGTTGCAGATATCTTGACAAAGTCTCTTGGAAGAGGCAAGTTTTTTCACTTCAGAGACAAGTTGGGTTTGGTGAAGAACAACTTCCTCGGTAAGAGGGAGTGTTGATTTTTACCTAGGAATTGTTCCCCTAAGTAACTTTTGTCTAGGTCAGTAGGAAAGGGGTCTTGAGTCACTTGGACTTTATATTAATGACTTGAGATGAACTTTATATTAATGACTTGAGATGAACATTAATTGCACTTTAGGGAAAAAGTGCACTTTAAGTGAAATATTTAAAAAGTGAGTGAAATTAATTATTTTGTGGAGAAAAGTGATTTTTATCACAACCACTCATTTAGACAAATTTGAGCCCTAGGACTAGATGGCTTTTCATTCACCCTAATTTTTTCACCAAAAAGGAAAGTTTTCAAGTGAAGAGGCACTTTTGCATTTGAGAGAGAAGAGAGAGCCATTTCTGAGAAAGAGGAGAAAAATAGCAGCAACAACAATTTTCTCTTGGCACACATTTCGAGGAGAGAAGGTACAACAAGATGGCATGAAAATCGAGGCAAGGTACAACAACATTTATTGCTGGTTTGTACAGTCTGTACAGTACGGATTCGATACAAACAGTACAGATCCCAAGGCAGAAAGTACAACACGATTTTTGAGGCAGATTTTTGGGCACATTTTTTGAGGAATTTTTTTCTTGGGCACGAATCTCGAGGTTGTTTGTAGGCACGGATTTCAAGGTCCATATAGACAGTTCATACAACGACATGAAAAACGAGGCCAAAAACATAAAAATTTTTGAGTTTGCATTTTTATATTTGGCACGGAAAACGAGGCAAAAATTTCTCTCGGTTGAGATAAGTTGGTCTGAAATTAATTTTTGTCTATTGCTGTAAATTTTCCAGATAATAAAAATTTCTCTCTCACAGGTTTTCCTTGGAGGATGCGGTTTTTCCTGCGTCATTTGACCAAAATACTGTCTGAAATTTATCTTTGAATGTGGTTTATTTGCTGTTAGAGAAAATGTTGTAGAAGCTTTTCTTGTGTTTCAGTCCTATGTTGTTTATGAGAAAAATCTAATTTGCAGCAGTAAAACAAATTGGGTTGGACATTAAACAATGTTTTAAACGGAGTTGGAAACCGGGTTGGGAAAGTGCATAAAATTATACAAACACGACTATTTTTTTGAGGTTTTATAGACAGATTGACATTATTTTCTCGTGTAGTGGGGAAATAAGCAAAAACGACTAATTTTTTGGGTTAAATAGATGGACTGGCAGGAATTTCTGACCTTGTTGAACCATCAACGACTTGCAAATACATGACAGTTTTGAGATTGAATTGTGAGTACTTGCAGGTGAAACTTGTTCTTGGTGAATCAAACTTGACAGTGGAAAGTTGCACGTGCTGATTGGTTTGGTTTGATTTGTGAGTCTAGGAAAAATTAATGACTTTGGTAACACTGCATTTCTTCTACTCTATCCAGTTTAGAACAATGGACAAGAGAGATATAACCGTGGAATTATATATATTCTCCACTGCTAAAGAAAGCTTCTTTTTCATTGCTAAGAAAATGTACTATCGAGTCTGTGTGGTCTAATGGTATGTAGTGAGGAGATCAAGCTTTTATTAACATAGAGACATGAGTTCAAATAGTTAGTATGCGATGTTAGCTTTTGGGTTTACTCCAGAAGTGTTTACACCATGCTTGGGGGTGTTTCTTTGATGGGTGCATGGTGTATGGATGACCCTTGGTTGTACCATGATGGACATACACGTTGGAGCTGGCTTGCTCATTGATTGCTATGCCTTGTTTTGATTCTTGTGTGGCATTTTTTCCTTGGAGCGTTGTAGACCTATGGAGCTTGTTGACTTTTTCATGTAGAGTTGGCACATGGAGGGTGGTTACTTGCTTAGGAGGACGAATTGACGTGGATATGGAGCATTGGGCATACTGGAGGAGGGTGTTGAGCTATAGATGGCATGGGAATAGTTGGTTGCTTGCATGGAGACTTGTACTTGACTTGATGAATGCTTGGGTCTATGAGTGGTCATGTAGGTAGGGTGCCTGGAGGTACACATGGCCTAGGAGGGAACATTGGAACATTGGAGGCCCTTGGAGGAGTGTTGGACCCTTCTAGAATTACTCTAGAAGTGTTTGCACCATGCTTGGGGTTGTTTTCTGTGATGTGGGGTGCATTGTGTACCCTTGGTTGTACTGTAATGGACATACACATTGGAGTTGGCTTGCTCATTGATTGCTATGCCTTGTATTGATGCTTGTGTGACATTTTTTCGTGGAGTGTTGTAGACCTATGTTGCTTGTTGATTTTTTTGTGTAGTTGGCACAGTGTAATAAAGTCCATGGAGACACTTTCCCACTTTTGTTCTTGAATTGGTAGTGGTTGAAGCAACCCTACTGGATGGATGTTCTCAATCTTGTTCTGTTGACATATGCTACATTCCTGTACGTGCTGCATAACTTCCCCTTTGAGGCCCTTCCATGAGAACCTCTCTCGGATCTGTCTGTAGGTCTTCAAGAAACCCTGATGTCCTGATAATGGAGAGTCATGTGCTGCCTGCATGATCTTTTTCCTCAAAGTGGACTCTGGGACGAGGTATATCCTGTTCTTGTATTAGATGATGTCATCGAATATCCTGTATCTGTCATCCTGAATTCGTCCATCCAATAATTCGCAAGCGAATTTATTTTTGGAGTATTCTACTAAGAGAAGCGCCCTCCAATCTGTGGATATACTCATGAGAGATAGTGAGGCGGGTTGCCTGGATAATGCATCAACTACTACATTATTCTTACCTTTTACATACTCGATCTCGAAATCGTAGACTTGTACTTTGCTGACCCATTTCTGTTGGCGCTCATTCAGTTCCTTCTGCTCCAAGAAATACTTGAGGCTGTTATGATCTGTTTTGATTTTGAACTTACTGCCCACCAGGTACTGTCTGAACTTTGCGAGAGCATGTAAGATGGCTAGCATTTCTTTGTCATATATGGAGTACTGGCGCTCGTAGTTCTTCAGGTTACGGCTCTCAAATGCAATAGGGTGATGATTTTGCATCAATACTGCTCCTAGCCCTTCCCCTGAGGCATCACATTCTACTACAAATGGTTGTGAGAAGTCCGGTAATGCTAAAACTGGACAAGAACTCATAATGACTTTCATCTCCTCAAAAGTTTTCTGTGCTAGTTCTGTCAAGGTGAATGCTCCCTTCTTTGTGAGATCTGTGAGGGGTGCTGCAAATTGGGAGAATTCCTTAACATACCTTCGGTAATAAGTGCACAGACCTAAGAAGCCTCTCAATTCTGTGACTGTTTTTGGCGCGGGCCAATCTCTGATAGCTCGGATTTTCTCTATGTCAACCTGTACTCCTTTCTCACTGATTATGTGCCCTAGGTACAGCATTTCCTTCATGCCAAATTCACACTTGGACATTTTCGCATAAAGCGAGTGTTTTTCTAGAATGCTCAGTACTTCGTCCAGGTGTTTCAGATGCTCCCATGTTTTGCTGTAAATCAGGATGTCATCAAAGAATACTATCAAAAACTTACGTAGTTGAACTCTGAAGGTATGGTTCATGCATGACTGAAAAGTGGCTGGAGCATTGGTAAGTCCAAAAGGCATGACCAAAAACTCATAGTGACCATAGTGACAACGAAAGGCTGTTTTGGAGATGTCTTGGTCCCTTACTTGGATCTAATGGTACCTCGAGTGAAGATCAATCTTGGAAAAGTATTTGGCACCTCGTAGTTCGTCCATGAGTTCATCAATTCTAGGGATGGGATACCTGTTCTTAATGGTCTTTTTGTTGAGTGCTCGATAGTTGATGCACATTCGCAGTGTACCATCCTTCTTCTTGACCAAGACTACTGAAGATGCAAAGGGGCTAGAACTGGGCCGAATGTATCCAAGCTCCATTAATTCTTTCATCGTTTTCTCGATCTCATCCTTGTATCTTTTGGGATGCCGATAAGGAGTGGTGATGACTGCTTGTGCCCCCTCCTCTAGCTCAATAATGTGTTCAAAGCCTCGGTCTGGCGGTCTACCTAATGGAAGGTCTCGAAATACTTTTTCGTGCTTCTGTAACAAGGACTGAATGTCACTTGGGTGTCTTGTGCTAGTTTCTGGGGGTTTCCTAAAGGTGACAAAACATTATGCAGCCCATTCTATATCATCCTGTCTGAGTACTGCCTCCATTCTCTGTGACGAGACCGGTTTTGGGGGATAAGTGTTCATGCCCCTCAAAACTACCCATTTGCCGTCTGGCCCCTGGAATTCCATTTCCATTGCTAGGTAGTCTGTAGAGTATTTCCCTATTGAATAAAGCCACTGAACACCCAATACTACATAAGTATCTGATACATCTACTACATAGAATGAATCTGTCATCTGATAGTTATCTAATGTGACATTCAGTTTTGGAATCCAGTAGTTGCACTCCATGCTGGAGTTCTCGACTACTGCTGCAGTGAATCCTTCGAACTTCTCGTTCTGAATACCTCTCTTGGCTACCCAAGCGGAGTCAATGAAATTGTGGGTTGCTCCCCCATTAATCAATACTCCTACTCTATGACCCTGTACTACTCCTCTGACCTTGAGAGTATGGAATCTTGGTACTCCAAATAATGTAGCAATGACTCCCTCTGGTGTATCACCCTGGAGTGATTCTTCCTCAGCTGCACGTAGTTCTTCTGTGGCTTCTTGCTCATAGTCATCCTCATCACTGTTCGAATATGCTTCGATGTAGTGAGCCTTCGCCTTCCCTGCACACCTGTGTCTTGGCACCCATGGTTCGTGACAAGTGAAACATAGTTTCTTGCTGCTCAAGGCTTTTCTAGTGTCCTCGTCTAACCATGTTTTCTTGGGAACATCCTGCTGGAAAGGTTTCTTATCTTTGTCCCTAACAGGAAAGTTGGTTTTGAGCGGGAACTTGTTCTTTGGGACTGAATCCTGTAGATCTATGGCTCTGCTAATGGCATCCTCCAGAGTGGGGGGTTTGTAGGCTTTCACCCATCCCCGTAGTGGCTCTGTTAGGGCCTCAGTGAATAACATAGTCAACCTGCTCTCTGACACATCTGTTACCATGACTGCTATCCTCTAGAATTCTGAGATGAAGGCTTCTGCACTACTTGTCTGTTTGAGTTGAGCCAACTCCCTGAAATGTATCTCTAGATCCTTCCTGTCAAACCGCTCCATGAGCTTCTGAGTGAACTCACCGTAGGAGTGTATGGTGTTGAGACCCAATGTCACCAATCCGTGGTACCACCACTCGTGAGCCTCTCCGTCCAGGTGGAGTGTAGCCAATTTAATGGCATCTGTCTCTGTCATGGGATTGAGTTGGAAATAGGTATCCAACTTTTGAACCCATATCCTCGCTGAACCTCCGCGAGTCCCATCAAAGTTTGGGATGGTCAACCTACCCAAGGTCTTTTGCAACTCATAGTTGTGATTGAATCCCTTGTTGAAATTCCTGGGCCTGTTCCTACTCTTCATGTTGCAAAAATCCGAGAAAGACATGGCAGCATGAAACTCATCCCCTAAATCCCTGTATTCCTGCAAATAAGCCCCAAAAGGTTCTCTAGGCTCTACCTACATGACTGGACCACCTACTGCATCTGCCAAGAAGTGAGGCATAGTAGGCCTGTTGGAAGGTCTGTTATATATGTGTGGTGTATTCTGTATATTGGTGTACGCAACCTTTCCACTGTTGCTTGTAGATCCTTGATTTATCGGTGAGGGAGGTGTACTGTTGTTACCTATTTATGGTTTCGCAGATAATCTGTTGATTGCATTGAGTACATCTTTTTGCCCTTTGGCTAAGTCTTGCAATGCAGATACTAAGTTGCGAAACTCCATCTTGTCCTCCTCTTCTCCCGTTCCCTTTCCCTTGTCAGAGTGTATACCTGTTTGTTCCATGTCTGAGCTGATATCCTCTAGTTGGATATCCTCAAAATCCCCTGTGTATCTACTCCTCCTTTTCCTATAGGTTACAAAAGGGTCTCCTTTTGTATTCATCTATTTCTCATTTCTTAAGCCCACAACTGGCCAAGAAGATAGCTCTGATACCACTGTATTATCCCAAATCCCGATATTTTCTAATTCTATGCGAATATACTAAAACAGCTGGGCATGCAAACAGCCATGCAAAATTTCCTATTTTATAGCTAAAATTAGGGTTAGGGTTTGTAGGATAGAATGAACACTTACCACTGATAAGCTAGCTGGAATGCTCCTGAGAGAATATGCATGCATCAAGAGCTGAATCGGAGATGACCTGGTATCTTCTGCTTCCGGTGATACTCCAGCAGCATGAACCCCAAATCAGCTAAGGGCGACGTTTTCAATGAAGGAGGTGTCTGATGAAGCTGAGAATTTGCAGGATTGATAGCCTTCTTGTGCCGGAGAGAATGCCTGGCACATGCGGAAATTCGAAGGTCTCTAGGCAGGCTAGCGAATTGTTCTAGAGGTTCAGCTGCTCACGCCCCCCTGATCCCGAAATGGATGATAACTGCTCAGGATGAGCAAGATTGGATCTGATAATCACCGAGTACTGGAGTATGATATCGATGATGAGAATGGTGCCTAGGTTTCGAAGATAAACTGAGATCTGAAGACTCAGTGAATGATTTGGGATTTCCAGCTGAAAACCCCTTATGGCTTCACACGTGCCCCTGCAAACAATCTCTGATGGATACTGGATAACTATGAATAAATTGAAGAGCGGATGGTGAACCTCGATGGCTTACCTTGGATGAGACTAGCGCAAATATCTCACTGCCGAAACCCCGTTAGTTGAAGACGCCGTCTCCAACCCCAACTGCTGTGGCCGCACGCTGTGCTGCTACTCAAGAGCTCCAAAATCAATAATAATTAAAAGTAAGTCTCCTTTCACTTTATCTTCCTTTTATAACTTTCAACTGCGAAAACCCTAACATTTGACCTAATTAGGTCACTTTAATTTCTAATTTGCAGTTGACTTGCATGCATGCGCATGGAGACTTAAATGGGTGCATGCATCATTAAATAACAGTGTTCCACCAAGTTTCCGGGACGCGGGGGCGTGGGAGCGGGGAAACGCACATTGGGGACGTGTAGAGACACCCCAAAATTTTGGGGTCTTTTGGGGGACAGGGGGGCGTCGAGGTCCATAACATAGCGGGGTCGGTCTCTAAAAATAGAAAATTAATAAAAATATGAACCCCAACATATAAACATATCAAGTCCTCATCCCATCACCATTTAGTGTAAAAGCCTAATATTTAAGATGAGCCATTTTTTTTAAGTAAAAAAATTTAAAAAATCGAGGGGGATGGGGGCCTGTTGGAGCCCCCCATTTTTAGGAGGGGGCGTGTGGGAGCCCCCCAATCCGGGAAACTCCTAGACCTGTGTTTCCCCAAGTTTCGCAGAAGGGGGTGGCACTGGGAAACGTTTCCCATGGAGCCCCCCAGCCCCCGGGGCGTGAGAAGCGTAGGGGGTGAGCCCCCGACTTTGGGAGGCGTGTCCCCGTGGAACACTGTTAAATAATGCTTAGATGTCATGCATGGCGGTGGCCTTTGGCCCTGGTGGCCCTCTTTGACTTAATGGTGATAACATATTGATGCCCTAGATTTTATGTAGATGGCATCAGTCTTTAGTTGATTCCCTAACGGTCAGAAACTGCTCGAACCCACAGGAATCACATAGGTTAGCGGTTTTGGTCCTCAATGCCTGATCAGATGAGGACATTACACATAACTATTCCCATGTATGCATGCCTCAATAAGTCTAAAAGTGTCTAGTACTCTAAGGGTGACTATGCTAAATTAAATTGGAAATATATGGGTGATATTCCCCCTTGCTAAAAGTCAGGTTCCCTAAGTCTTGGGTTATCAAAGCCAACTCTAAAGTAAAGGGACTAAGGTAATGAAAAGGCTAACAAGTGCACATAAACAAAAAATAATGTAAAAGGGATCGCAAACAAGAGGCACAAGGATGGGTGACCCATGATGTCACTTTCTTCTAAGGCACATATAGAAGAAATATCTTAAACCTTAACTCTTGAAAGTTAAGGGTAGACCTATCACACTCAGTTTCTGTTATGGTTAATTTGCAAAGATCCCTTTCTTACCCTAAGTACACATCCACTTCATGTATTCTCAATTACCTTAGGAATCTAGCCTATTCACCTTAACTTAGGGATTTCACATGTAAAAAGGGTCACATCGATGTAAGACTAGATGAGTAAAACTTAGATAAGTCATTGAGTTGTTAGAGAGGTGTAATTGTAATTAAATTCTTCGTATTGTCATCATATTTGTGAACATTTCCTAAGTTATATGTTGGCTAACCCCTTAGCACTAGAGCACTCTACTATATCTGCATGTTATGATACTTGTTGTGGCATCTTATGATGATGATTAGGTGTTTTATGAGGAGTGCTACCTGTTGCACACCCGTGGAGGCAATTTTTGATAGGACTTTTTTGGAGGGGCGTCCTAAGTTCAGGAGCAATTATCTTTTGGCAGAGTGCTTAAAATTGTGTCATCTCAACACTGTTAGATGCATTACAGATATGGGATTTTTAAAAAGTGGTTATAATAGAAAGTCCGATAAATATTGAGGAAGTTGGAAAATTCAGAACCGTTGTTTAAAGTGATGCATGGTATTTTTGCCATTCATGCCATTTTTTGGAGCCTTCTCACGGAGAGCGTTCACCTTGTTGAGGAAGTGCTCCACCTTTTGGACCATTTCGAGTGGAGCAACCCCCTTTCTTGGGGTTATTGTTGGTTTACGAGAGTGGTTTATAATTTTTGACCATGTCTAGAGGCTTCTTTGAGCCTCCTTATGATAGATCTAGGGTTTTGGTAGATCTATTATTATTTTATTGTAAAGGGAGTAGAGCTACTCTCCTATATAAGAGAACCTCTTTCTCATTGGATCTCGTTGTTGTTGATTGGAGAATAAAACTATCTTTCCACTAAAGGCTCTTGGATTTTCTTGGGATTTTCTTAGATGTGAGGCATATCTTGTTGATTCTATCTTGAGGCAATATGTATTTTTCTTGTATTGTCTAATTTGTAGATCTAGTCCAATAGAAGGGTAGTCTTACTGCATTGGAATTAAGTAGATAAGAATCTCTTTGCTTGCTTCATGTTCTAGTCTTGTAGCTTGCTTGTGATTTGTCATCTTAGGAGGGATTGCAAGTTCAAGTTTGCATAGACTAGGGTATGCATTAAAATCTATATGTTGAAGGTGTATGCTTTAGGGGTGACCATTCCTTGGAATGATTTGCATGAAACCACAAAGGATTGGGAGGGATTTGGCATGCTTTACAGGTGTTCCAGCCCAATACTCTCAAACAAGGCCCAAGGAGAACTATTCTAGGACCCAAGTTGCCCAAGGATCAATGACACAAGTCTACAACTCTATCTCATCAACCACGAAACTCCAAAATTATTTTTCTTTTTTGTTTTTCTAGGGTGAAATCTAGTTTCTTCAAGGTTGTAATAATTTTCAGATTTAATCCTCCATCAAGCCAAGGTAAGACCTCCTTAGTTTTGTTTATGTTTTTTCTTCATTTCATAACAATAAAAATTGCAAAAATAAAATCCTAATGACTCCGTAAAATCTCATTTTAGGGTTAGGGAGTTATGCTAGATAAATCACATGAAATTTTTGGGTTTTATATTCATCTTTCATGGTTGATTTATGTGTCTAAATGGCTCAAAGTTCATCTTAAACAATCTTGGAAATTCTTAACAACAACCTAATTTTAATTTTGAATTTTTATTTTTAATTTAGATCTTACATTAAATATTCACAAAATTTACATTTGCGTACAAGGGAAGTCGACACTAAGCCTTCCAAAGGGAGAAACTGCTCAGGCATAGAGTAAAAAAATGACTGTTAACAACCCCCAAAGAGTACCTCCTAATTGCCGCTATAAGGCGCCATACAAAAAGATTGGTAGAGTCTGAAAATTCATCATTTTGACAATCATAAATAGAAACACTACAGAGATTAACCACTAAAAGATCCTAGGATAGATATACTGATGATACTTTAAGGAGCCAAGCTCCAACTGTCGTCTCTGTTGTGGGGGTTCCTCACTTTCCTAGATAGGGTGCGAAGGTTCGTGCTTGTCGCTTTTTGAGGGAGGCATGATTGGATTAACGTTTGTTGCGATTGTGGCCACTGCTAAATGATATTCCTCTGCGTTGATACCGGGCATGAGCAAGCATATCCACCACCGCCGCTGTCGGCGCCGAATTCGCCACCTTAGTCTTGACGACCATCGCGGGGAGTGGAGAAGGGAGGTTGAAGAGCTCTACGATATCTCCGCACCAATTTATCATCACTTGAACCCTACGTCTCAGCTCATGCAATCTGGCCTACATGTCACCTTCCAGGTCTCAAATGTAGTTCCTGATGTCTAGAAGTGTGTCCATCATGGAGGCCAAATGCCTCGCCAAGCCAACGCCACTCTCCTTTTTGCTTTGCGCGTATGAGAGCGTCCTTTCCGACTTTGAGCCTAGTGGCGTTCCCTCACCATAGTCATCCCTTTTCCACCACCCTTGCACAACATCGCAGGTTGTAAGCCGACACTCAAATTAGTGAAAATTTCGTCGAGGTCTGGACACTTGGGGAATGAATTCCCATTTAACGCTCTTTTGGTGTGATCAAGTGGTGTGGCTTCCATCAACTCATCCTCTCCCTTCGCCATTGCTACGCATTGAGTGATCCAGGTACGTGCCAACTCTCGGGAGGGTGTGTTATAAATGTCCATCTTCCTCGTACGCCGCCTCCAGCTCAATCGCCTTTTCATCACCATTTATATGTCGGGCCTGTCTTAATGCCACCCCATCCGAGAGAATTTTGAAATATTTAGGAGAGTTGAACATCTTGAAATTTTCATTTTTCATGGTCAATTTTATGTTCTTATTCATCCAATAAATTCTGGAAATTTCTCCATTTTTTTGCTTTAGTACGTAACGACAACCACCTTTTAAAAGGAAGTTATTTTTGTTGAATTTTTAGCATTAACATAAACTTTTAGAATTTGCAGATAAACATAAATAAATCAGCAGTGCAGTAAAAACACATTCATCACATCAGCACACATGGACACAATATTTTTCACTAGGGAAACCTTCAAAGGACAAAAACCCCAAAAGCATTAATAGCTCATCTCGTAAATGAGATGGCTTAAGGAAATTCTTCAAAAAGTTCCTCAAACCCAAATCTCGGTTTTACCATAGTCACAGAAAAATTTATCAGAAAAATATCAGACTGATAGTTTCAACCACAATTTCCAAACATACAAAATTTCCCAAATTTGGGCTTTTTCCAGAAAAATAGGGTTTATACCCTTTTTTTTCTCTCTCCTGCCCCAATAACTTACAGGCTTCCCGAACAACCAGACTATCTGCCCGTTTGTATTGTTTGCTTCCCGATTAGTTGCTTGGCTTGCCCAATCCTCTTTCTCTTGTGTTCGATTGACTTGCCAGCTGCCCGATAGCCCTGTTGTGCCAGCTAGGTTGCTGCTCGAAGGGGTGGCAGCTAGGCTGCTGCCCGAAGGGCTAGCAGCTAGCCCAAGCCCTTAAGGTTTGGCCCGTGGGCTGTCCTGAGGGTTTGTGCACCCTCAGGTTGCAACAACTTCCTCACGGGTATGCCTACAGGCTGCCCGGAGGTGCTGTGGGCTACGACAGCCCTTGTGGGTATGCCCTAGGGCTGCCCGAGGGTTGGCCGTGAGCCACACCCTCACGGGTAGGCCTGTAGCAGGCTGCCCGTGGGTGCTGATAGGGCAGTGCCCTAAAGTGGCCTGCCCAAATGAACAAACAACCCGAGAAGAAGAAGAAAAGGAGCTGCCCGAATTGTCCTTGGCTACCCGAAAAAGATGAAGAAGGACTGTCACAAAAATTCTGATAAAAGGAATGCTGATAAAAACCCTAGCTGAGGGTTTGCTGAGGAAAAATCTTCTTCAATAAAAATAGCAGCTTCACCTGTTAGAGCAAAACTTGTGTGTATAATGACGTGATCTTCTTTTATAGCCTTCATTTATCTGTAAGTGGACAAGATTAGGAAAGATAAAAAAATAATATTTTTTAATCTTTTCCTAATTTCACTTTCACTTTTACCAAAGAGGTCCTTTTATTTTTTCCTTTGACTTTTATAAGAAGTCGTTATTTATTTTGACGTTCACTTGTGGTCATTTTCCTGTGGTCAACAAGTCTTTATTTATTTTGACATTTGACTTTGGCCTTTTTCCAAGTGCCCCTGTGGTCATTACCTGTGGTCCTTTTTGATTTCAAAAGTATATCATCATAAACCAAGAGAGTTATTAATGATTTTATCTCACACACTATGTGACACCTAGATCTGGTACTAAGGTAACTTAACCAAGGGTAGCTAATCCTTGGAGAAGCACACCAAGCCCATAGATCAAGGGTCAAAGTGACACACAGATGCCCAGACCCAGTCTAGGGCTTACAGTGTCTTCATTCTCCAAGAGAATGGCTATTCAAAACTAAGCTGAGTCTACCAGTCCCAGACTAGTCCGCATTGTGGTCTCAGACCAGATATCTACTCAACACAAGGTTGAGTCTACCCAGGGAAGAGCTGGGTCTATATCATGGTCCTAGACCAGATATCTACCATTCAACAGAATGGTCACTCAACACTGGGTTGAGTCTTCACCGTGGTCCTGGACCAGGTGGTCCCATTCTCTTAAGAGAAGGGCTCTCAATGCTGCTCAGAAAAATCAACAATTTTTAGTGTTCATTTGGTCAATATAATGGTTTTATGTTTATTTAAGCACACTTGTATTGGCTAAATGGTTCACTCTTAAGTCAAGAAATTACTTGTGTAATTTTGTTCCTATTGCCAAACTTTTACTACACAACTTCTTGATATTATTCAAATGTGTTTGGATAATTTACATCATGGACGAAGTGGATATTGTTGTCTAATTGAAAAATTGGCATTGAGACTATTACGCCAATATTGCAGAAGCTTAAGATATTAATATTAATTGTTCAACGACAATATATATATATATATATATATATATATATATATGTGATAGAATAATAATGTTTTGATGCTGAATGTTTACAATGGGCACCATATATAAAACACTTACTGTTACCTTTCCAAGAGACATGACTTTTAAGCGTACATGTCCTTTGATAGTTAACTCTATTTATTTAATAATAATAATGATTTATTATCATAACGTTGCCACCTTCTTTAAGATGCTTCGTCCTTGAAGTGTTGTAGATTGTTAAACCATCGAGCATAATAATAAAATCAGCCTTGTATGCATGTTTATCTTCAACTTCATAACAATCTTACTAACTTCAAGTAATGACTTATAACTTTGAAACAAAACTTATAAATAATTTAATGTCCTTTATTTTCTCCTTTTTTGAGTGGGCCTCTAAAAAAAAATGTATTTATATTCCCTTATTAACTAATATTTTTCCTTTGTGATCTTTTTTCACTTAGGGTTGCGTTAATATTTTTTTCCAAGGAATTTCTTAACTACTTGTTGGCATCCCATTTATACCTTTTCCCTTTTTTTAATAATATTACTTCTTTATACCTCCAATCTCCGTTGACTTGAGATGATGTATGACCACTTATACCTTATTCTACTATGTATAACTTGTGATATTTGCTTCTTTATATATATGATTTTATTGATATTCTTCTCTTCTTTTATAACTCACTTACACCTTAATAATCTATCCTTTATAATCTAATCTTATAATATAGTCAAATTTAACGTCAAATCCAAAAATCATGACTTTTTAAAAGGATGTTGGAATTAGTTTATCTTTTTTGTCTAATTGAATCTGTACAAAAATGTTAGGGCAATGAATATTTGGCAGGGTGTCAATCACAAATAGCGGATGAATACCAGTTCCATCGGAATTAAAACTGATAGGCTTTATATTCCTAACACAACTATGGTGCTTTCTGCCCACTCTCTCAATTTGATTGGTCACCTTCTCCATTATCTGTACATTGGTTTCAAGGTATACCGCGCTAAAGGTATTGTTGCTGATTTTAACAGTATTCTCAATGCCACTCATTCTAAGTGCATTCCCAAAAAATGTAGCGATCATTCGATCCATGGTTCTCTATGGCTTCTAGATCTGGGTCCGAGCTTGGTGCAGGCAGATTGGGTCCAGATGGAGAGTATTCAAACATTGCTTCTTAGGCGCATCATCTGATGTAAGCACATTGTTCCACGACCCATTATCTAGGTAGAGTTCGGTGTCCATCCCTTTCGCCTTGAGGTCATCTTTCGCTTGGTCTCTTTCCTTCATAGAATTAGATCTTTCAGAGACTTTGACACCGAGACAGACCGGTACCCCTACCTTTCACTTTGCTCCTTGAAGGCCCTTGCTTTAGATCACCCCACAGGCCGTGCACGTGCATGTGGTTGGTTTCAGAGGCATATCGACGTCTCCTGTTAGTGACCATCACACCCCAGAGTGCTTTCCCTCGTTCATATTCTCCTTGGATGTGCCAAGCCATATTTGGCTGCTTAGATAGGTTCTTAACCAATCCATCAGAGAGGATATTTATAGATTATACATTTAGGTCACTTGGACATCTCCCTCGACAAGCTTCGGTCCAAAGATGTCCTTCTACCTACAATACTTCTTGGAGCTATAGGATGGCATTATTATTCACCCCCATACACGTGTATGCATTGGATGCACTCACTTAACATTCCCTTGGGACAACTTCAAGTCGGTTCTCATTGACTTCGAGTGGAGACTAACCACCACCTACCACGATCTCATAGGATCTGTCAGATGTGTCAGCTATAGGAGCCGGAGCCAAAGATGCATCTTAGTTTTTGATGCCCTTTATACTATGAGATTAGAGGACAATTTCATTGCCTCTATAGGGACTCACGGGGGTCCCTTTGCACCTTCTTCATATTGGACACACCAGGAACGCAGAGAGCGGGGGGTGAATCTGTGTGTGCAGTCTTTATTACTTTTTCAACTTTAATAATCAACAACTTATTCAATATTATGCATTATCACATTATCATTTTATCATCATCAACATTGTTATCATCATGTAATGTCCTCTTCCGATTAGGCCTTGAGGCCCAAAACCGCTAACCTATGTGATTCCTGTGGGTTCGAGCGGTTACTGACAGTTAGGGAATCATCTAAGGACTGATGCCATCTATAGAAAATCTAGGGCATCATCATTAGGTCAAGAAGGGCCATTGGGGCCAAAGGCCACTTTCGTGCATGCCATCCAAGCATTATTTAATGATGCATGCACTCATTTAAGTCTCCATGCGCATGCATGCAAGTCAACTGCAAATTAGAAGATAAAGTGACCTAATTAGGTCAAAGATTAGGGTTTTCGCAGTTGAAAGTTATAAAAGGAGGATAAAGCGAAATGAGACTTCACTTTTGATGATTATTATTTTGGGAGCTCTTGAGTAGCAGCACAACGTGCAGCACAGCAGTTGGGGTTGGAGACGACGTCTTCAACTAGCGGGGTTTCGGTAGTGAAATATCTGCCCTAGTCTCATTCAGGGTAAGCCATACAGGTTCATTATTTTCTCTTACATTCATTCATAGTTATCCAGTATACGGTGTAGATTGTTGCAGGGACATGTGTGCAGCCGTAAGGGGGGTTTTTAGCCAGAAAGCCCTAATCAGTTGCTGGGTCTTCAAATCTTAGTTTTACTTCGAAACTCAGGCACCATTCTCATCATCGGCATCTTACTCTGGTACCCGGTGATTATCAGATCTGACCGTGCTCATCCGTAGCAGTTATCAGCTATTTCGGGATCAGGGGGGGTGTGAGCAGCTGTCTCTCTGGAACAATTCGCTAGCCTGCCTAGAGACCTCCAAAACTCCTCATGTACCAGGCATTCTCTCTGGCACGGCAAGGCTATCAGTCCTGCAAATCAGCAGTTCCATTGGAGACCTCCTTCACTGAAAAACGTCACCCTTATTTGATTTGGGGTTCTTGCTGCTGGGGTTTCACCGGAAGCAAAAGATATCAGTCCATCTCCGATTCAGTTCTTGATGCTTGCATACTCTCTCAGGAGCAGTCCAGCCAACTTATTAGTGGTAAGTGTTCATTCTATCTCACAAACCCTAACCCTAATTTTTGCATGGCAGTTTGCATGCCCGGTTGTATCAGCATATTTGCATAGGAATAGAAAATATCGGGATTTGGGATCTTACAATGGTATCAGAGCTATCTTCTTGGCCAGCTGTGGGCTTAAGAAATGAAACATAGATGAATACAGAAGGAGACTCTTTTGTAACCTATAGGAGGAGAAAGAGTAGATACACAGGGGAATTTGAGGATATCCAACTAGAAGATACCAATTCAGACATGGAACAAACAGGTATACACTCGGATAGGGGAAAAGGAACGGGAGAAGAGGAGGATAGGATGGAGTTTCGCAACTTAGTCTCTGCATTGCAAGACTTAGCCAAAGGGCAAAAAGATAGTGCTCAATGCAGTCAACAGATTATTGGCGAAACCAGAAATGGGTATCAATAGTAGACCTCCCTCACCGGTAGATCGGGGATCTATAAGTAGCAGTGGAAAGGTTGCGTACACTAATATGCAGAATACTCCGCACATATATAGTAGACCTTCCAACAGGCCTACCAAGCCTCACTTCTTGGCAGATACAGTAGGTGGTCCGGTCATGCAGGTAGAACCTAGCGAGCCTTTTGGGGCTTATTTGCAGGAGTATAGAGACTGAGGGGATGAGTTCCATGCTGCCATGTCCTTTTCAGATTTCTGCAACATGAAGAGTAGGAACAGGCCCAGGAATTTCAACAAAGGTTTCAATCACAACTATGAGTTGCAGAAGACCTTGGGCAGGTTGACCATCCCGAACTTTGATGGGACCCGCAGAGGATCAGCGAGGATATGGGTTCAAAAGTTGGATACCTATTTCCAACTCAACCCCATGACAGAGACAGACGCCATTAAATTGGCTACACTCCACCTGGACGGAGAAGCTCACAAGTGGTGGTACCATGGACTGGTGACATTGGGTCACAACACCATACACTCCTACGGTGAGTTCACTCAGAAGCTCATAGAGAGGTTTGATAGGAAGGATCCAGAGATACATTTCAGAGAGTCGGCTCAACTCAAACAGACCGGTAGTCCAGAAGCCTTCATCTCAGAATTTCAGAGGATAGCAGTCACGGTAACAGATGTGTCAGAGAATAGGTTGACTATGCTATTCACTGAGGCCCTAACAGAGCCACTACGGGGGTGGGTGAAAGCCTACAAACCCCTCACTCTGCAGGATGCCATTAGCAGAGCCAGAGTTCTTAAGGATTTAGTCCCCAAAAACAGGTTCCCGCTGAAAATCAATTTTCTTATTAGGGACAAGGACAAGAAACCTTTCTAGCAGGATGTCCCCAAGAAAACATGGTTAGACGAAGACACTAGGAAAGACTTGAGAAGGAAGAAACTATGCTTCACTTGTCAGGAACCATGGGTACCAGGACACAGGTGTGCAGGGAAGGCGAAGGCTCACTACATTGAGGTATATTCGGACAGTGATGAGGATGACTATGAGCAGGAAGCCACAGAAGAACTACGGGCAGCTGAGGAAGAATCACACCAGGGTGATACACCAGAGGGAGTCATTGCTACATTATCTAGAGTGCCAAGATTCCATACACTTAGGGTCAGGGGAGTAGTACAGGGTCACAGGGTAGGAGTATTGATTGATGGGGGAGCAACCCACAATTTCATTGACTCCGCTTGGGTAGCCAAGAGAGGTATTCAGACCGAGAAGTTTAAAGGATTCACTGTAGCAGTAGCCGGGAACTCCAGCATGGAGTGCAACTACTGGATTCCAAAATTGAATGTCACCTTAGGTAACTATCAGATGACAGATTCCCTTCTATGTAGTGGATGTATCGGATACTCATGTTGTATTGGGTGTTCAGTGGCTTTATTCTATAGGGAAATACACTACGGACTACAGGGAAATGGAAATGGAATTCTAGGGGCCAGACGACAAACGGGTGGTTTTGAGGGGCATGAACACTTATCCCCCAAAACCGGTCTCGTCACAGAGGATGGAGGCAGTACTCCGACAGGATGATATAGAATGGGCTACAGAATGTTGTCACATTTAGGAAACCCCAGAGACCAGCACACAACACCCAAGTGACATTCAAACTTTGCTATAGAAACATGAAAAGGTTTTTCGGGACCTTCCATCAGGTAGACCGCCAGAAGGAGGCTTTGAACACATCATCGAGCTAGAGGAGGGGACACAAGCAGTTATCACCACTCCTTACAGGCATCTCAAAAGATACAAGGATGAGATTGAGAAAACAATCAAAGAATTACTGGAGCTTGGATATATTCGGCCCAGTTCTAGCCCCTTCGCATCCTCAGTAGTATTGGTCAAAAAGAAGGATGGTACACTGCGAATGTGCATCGATTATCGAGCACTCAACAAAAAGACCATTAAGAACAGGTATCCCATCCCCAGAATTGACGAACTAATGGATGAGCTTCGGGGAGCTAAATACTTCTCCAAGATTGATCTTCACTCGGGATACCATCAGATCAGGGTAAGGGACCAAGACATCTCCAAAATAGCTTTTCGCTGTCACTATGGTCACTATGAGTTTTTGGTCATGCCCTTTGGACTTGTCAATGCTTTAGCCACTTTTCAGTCATGCATGAACCGGACCTTCAGAGCACAGCTACGTAAGTTTTTGCTAGTATTCTTTGATGACATCCTGATTTATAGCAAAACATGGGGAGAGCATCTGAAACACCTGGACGAAGTACTGAGCATTTTAGAAGAATCTTCGCTTTATGCGAAAATGTCCAAGTGTGAGTTTGGCATGAAGGAAATGCTGTACTTAGGACACATAATCAATGCAGAAGGAGTACAGGTTGATATGGAGAAAATCTGAGCTATCAGAGATCGGCCCGCGCCAAAAACAGTTACAGATTTGAGAGGTTTCTTGGGTCTGTGCACTTATTACTGACGGTACGTTAAGGGATTCTCCCAATTTGCAGCACCCCTCACAAATCTCACAAAGAAGGGATCGTTCACTTGGACAGACTTAGCACAGAAAACTTTCGAGGAGATGAAGGTTATTATGAGTTCATGTCCAATTTTAGCATTACCAGACGTTTCACAACCCTTTGTAGTAGAATGTGATGCCTCAGGGGAAGGGTTAGGAGCAATGTTGATGCAAAACCATCACCCTATTGCATTTGAGAGCCGTAAACTGAAGAACTACGAGCACCACTACTCCATATATGACAAAGAGATGCTAGCCATCTTACATGCTCTCACAAAATTCAGACAGTACCTGGTGGGCAGTAAGTTCAAAATCAAAACCGATCATAACAGCCCCAAGTATTTCCTGGAGTAGAAGGAACTGAATGAGCGACAGCAGAAATGGGTCAGCAAAGTACAAGCCTATGATTTCGAGATCGAGTATGTAAAAGGTAAGAATAATGTAGTAGATGATGCATTATCTAGGCGTCCCGCCTCATTATCTCTCAGTAGTATATCCATAGATTGGAGGGCACTTCTCTTAGTAGAATACTCCAAAAATAAATTCGCTTGCGAATTATTGGACGGACAAATTCAGGATGACAGGTACAGGATTGTTGATGACATCATCTATTACAAGAACAGGATATACCTCGTCCCAGAATCCACATTGAGGAAAAAGATCATTAAGGCAACACATGATTCTCCTTTATCAGGGCATCAAGGTTTCTTGAAGACCTACAGGCAGATCCAAGAGGTTCTGATGGAAGGGTCTCAAGGGGGAAATTATGCAGCATGTACAGGAATGTAGCATCTATCAGCAGAATAATATTGCGAACATCCATCCAGCAGGGTTACTTCAGCCACTACCGATTCTAGAATAGAAGTGGGAAAGCATCTCCTAGACTTTATTACAGGATTGCCCAAGGTCCAAGGGCGAGATTGTTTATATGTAGTAGTTGACAGACTGACCAAGTTTGCACATTTCTTTTCGATATCATCAGGCTACTCGGTAGCTCAAGTAGCTGAGTTATTCTTCAGGGAGGTCTTCAGGTTACATGGGTTACCTAAGACCATTGTCAGTGATCAGGATAGCAGATTCACAGGTGCCTTCTGGCAGGAACTATTCAGATTAGTGGGGACCGAACTGGCCACTAGTACGAGTTATCATCCCCAGAGCGATGGACAAACTGAAATAGTCAACAATTGGATCGAAGGATATTTAAGGAACTATGTAGCAGGGCAGCAGCGAACTTGGATCAAATGGCTACACCTAGGGGAGTATTGCTACAATTCTACCTATCACATGTCTATTAGGATGACTCCTTTTAAGGCATTATATGGTTACGAGGCCTTGGACTATGTAGATTTGGCATTTGGAGATAGTAGGGCTCCTAAGGCTAAGGATTGGATACAGGACAATCAAGACATTCTGAAAATCTTGAAGGAAAACTTACAAATAACCCAGAATCAGCAGAAGTTGTATGCTGACAAACACAGGATTGAGCGGAGCTTTGAGGTAGGGAATTTGGTATACTTAAGGCTCCAACCTTACAGACAGTCTTCGCTTAAGAAGAAAGGAGCAGAAAAGTTAAAACCTTGCTTCTATGGACCCTACAGAATAATCAGGAAGGTGGGAGAGGTGGCATATGAACTAGAACTTCCACAAGAAAGTAAAATTCACAATGTGTTCCATGTGTCTAACCTGAAGAAGACCCTTGGGCAACACATTGCTCCATCTACAGAGTTACCTCCTTTAGATGATGAAGGACTGTTGATACTGATTCCCGAACGGATCATATAGACTAGAGAAAGGAAGCTCAGGAACAGGGTAATCAGAGAGTACTTGGTTTAGTGGAAAGAACTACCGCCAGAGGATGCCACCTAGGAAGGTGAACAGGTATTGCAGCATCCCAGTTTGCAGTTGTTTGAGGACAAGCAATCTCAAGCGGGGAGGACTATAATGTCGTCTTTCGATTAGGCCTTGAGGCCCAAAACCGCTAACCTATGTGATTCCTGTGGGTTCGAGCGGTTACTGATAGTCAGGGAATCATCTAAGGATTGATGCCATCCATAGAAAATCTAGGGCATCATCATTAGGTCAAGAAGGGCCACCAGGGCCAAAGGCCACCTTCGTGCATGCCATCCAAACATTATTTAATGATGCATGCACTCATTTAAGTCTCTATGCGCATGCATGCAAGTCAACTGCAAATTAGAAGATAAAGTGACGTAATTAGGTCAAAGATTAGGGTTTTCACAGTTGAAAGTTATAAAAGGAGGATAAAGCGAAAGGAGACTTCACTTTTGATGATTATTATTTTGGGAGCTCTTGAATAGCAGCACAACAGTTGGGGTTGGAGATGACGTTTCAACTAGCGGGGTTTTGGCAGTGAAATATCTGCCCTAGTCTCATTCAGGGTAAGCCATACAGGTTCACCATTTGCTCTTACATTCATTCATAGTTATCCAGTATACGGTGTAGATTGTTGCAGGGACACGTGTGCAGCCGTAAGGGGGGTTTTCAGCCAGAAAGCCCTAATTAGTTGCTGGGTCTTCAGATCTCAGTTTTACTTCGTAACTTAGGCACCATTCTCATCATCGACATCTTACTCTGGTACCCGGTGATTATCAGATCCGACCATGCTCATCCGGAGCAGTTATCAGCTATTTCAGGATCAGGGGGGGCATGAGCAACTGTCTCTCTGGAACAATTCGCTAGCTTGCCTAGAGACCTCCAATACTCCGGATGTACCAGGCATTCTCTTCGGCACGGGAAGGCTATCAGTTTTGCAAATCTGCAGCTCCATCGGACACCTCCTTCACTGAAAACGTCACCCTTATTTGGTCTGGGGTTCTTGCTGCTGGGGTTTCACCGGAAGCAGAAGATATCAGTCCATCTTCGATTCAGTTCTTGATGCTTGCATACTCTCTCAGGAGCAGTCCAGCCAGCTAATCAGTGGTAAGTGTTCATTCTATCTCACAAACCCTAACCCTAATTTTTGCTATAAAATAGGGATTTTTGCATGGTAGTTTGCATGCCCGGTTGTATCAGCATATTTGCATAGGAATAGAAAATATCGGGATTTGGGATCTTACACATCATCACATCATCATCATCACATAGAAAGCATAACAACACAATACGCAATACACAATTTTTTTACGTGGAAACCCAAGTCCTTGGGGGAAAACCACGAAAGCCTTTTTAAAATAGTTTTCCAGAAATAACTGGAAGGAGGAAACAATCCCCTTGTTACAAAGACTTCAATTTCCAGCTTCAACTGGAAGGAGGCTGCGACCATCTGATTTACAGGTTTCAACCTGAAGGAAGCTACCACTCCCTAGTTTTTCGGCTTCAATCGGAAGGAGACTACGACCTCCTTTCCTTGGACCGTCCTGCCACCCTGATAAGAGGATAGAAACTGCTGAACCACAACCGCATTGATCCTGTATACCTGCTAATCAACATTTGTGCTACACTGCACAATCTGTACCACACTGCATAACCTGTACCACATTGCACAACCTGTACCACACTGCACAATCACTGCCACTACTAACCATTGGTCATCATCTGATCACTACTCATCAACGGATCACTGTCCACTGTATCACACTGCTCATCAATCTGTACAATCAATCTGTTTCTCACATCAACCAACTCAATCAATCTGAGTCTGCACACCAAACGAAGTCCACCTGGGTCCAACCAACGACTCATACAACTCAACCATTTTGAGTCAAACCAACTGCACATAAGGCAACCTGTGCCAATACTATTCAACTGAACCAACCTCTACCAAGATGCTTGTGTACCTGTGCCAAATCAATCATATACTTGTGTTAATCTAATTAAGTTTTATGACAGTCAACCAACCCTTCTTACTTGGCCTAGTTCATCAAGTAAGAGACACATTTGAGAAACCAAGAGACTTCACATACGGTCAACCAAACTCTGTCCAATCACACTCGACTCAATGACACCACAACCAACCTCAGTCACAGTCAAGGAAGAGTTGACAATTAAACAAGATAAACCGCAACCAACTAGCCTCATCCAAGAAGATAAAATACTTAACCAACTATGTCAAACTCAATCAATTTCATAAACTCTTAGACACAAAAGGATTTTTCACTCTACTCAAATCAAGTCAACAAATCAAACAAATATTGAGCAAATAGTCACTTACAACATTGTCAAAGGTTTTCATTAACAATCAATAACAATCCAACTCCACTTAGGTCAAAGACATAATGATCAACACTTGTAAAACTAGTTTTCAAAGAAAACATTTAGGTTGATGAAAGAAATAACTCACAATATCTAATACTTACATGTCAACTTCTCATTCAATACTACACTTATACAACAATCAAGATAAACACCAAGATCTATGCCAAAAACATCCAAGATAATCATCAAGATCTATATCAATATCACATCAAGATATATGCCAAGATAACCATCACCATAGCCTCCATAACATATTCAATGACTTCAAAGATATATACCAATATGTAGGCTCACATACTAAGATGAAAGAGGAACTATATCCATGAGAGACATGTGCCATTAAAAGAGAAACCATGAAGCATGAACCATACCTTATTGAAGATCACAAGATGAAGAAAAAGTAGAAAAACCAAAAGAAAATATGGATCTTGTCATCACATATCCCTCGTAACAAGCTTTCCAACGAGCCAAGAATTTTGTAATTCCGATTCCATATGAGAAAGTTATGCCAATTTTAGTGAAGATGCCCAGAAATTTTTCTGTCACAAAATTTTGCAGTGTTCTCCAAGGGTTGCGAAATTCCTAAGAGAATTGATGATGAAAAAATGAAATGTTTGATATTCTATTTATATAGGTTGTGGAGAAAAATTATTACCTTGGGCCGACATGCAATTCAAAATTACAAATTATTAAATTCTCTTTTGTTTGGTCGGCTCACCCAAAAAGGTGGGGTACCCCAACTTCAAAAATTCATATCTCTTCAACCATAAGGAGTTAGAAGATGCTCCACATTTCAACGGAAATGGATTGACGAGGACTATCTCCCTATGATGGGTTTATTTGCAAATTCTTAGTCTAACACCCTTAAATTCTTCGATATGTCCAGGACATAAAAGGCCCCACACATGAGGGTGCCAAAGACCATACCATGAACTATAAGAGTTTCAAAGTCTTTTCCAAAGTATTCTTCAACATATCAAGGAACATATGTGGGCTCTACCTCCATCTACATCCCAATAACCATATAACCACAAATAGGACCATACATCATCATGGTTCAATATCTCCATATCATTAAAAACATATCCAATGGTTCCACTATATATCTTCATCACTATAAGAGTACCAACACCCCAAAAGAAGGGTACAAATACCTCACCACTAGTTTGCAACACCTTATGGGCTTCATATGCATGGTCATAAGGCTACTACATGCCAATGACCATATAGAGTCCAAAGAACATCAAACCACCATATATGTGGGTTCAAGACCTAAACTTTAGAGGACACCAAGCACCCCATAATAATGGGTTCCTACATACCACCATAAGTGTGGGTTCCAAGACCTAAGTCTCCACATGTAAGAGGATCAATATCTAAGCTTGTGGACTCAAGGACCCCGCAAGAAATTAACAACCTCAAGACTATCCAATGCAAACAATGGGATTCACCATCAACACATCAAGGACTTTACACACATGAGCCACATCATCCATCCAACAACCAATCAAGACACTAAAACAGGTACAAGCATAACAAGCAACACAAAAACCAATAACCAAATATCAACCATGAGTAAGGAAATCGACAGTGGACTCAAATGGGACCAAGATACCACTTAGGGGCACTTGACCAAGTCAATGGGTAACTAGGGCTTTTGTCATTGTTCCAAGGCCTCCAAGGGCTTCAAGTTTGGGCTTGGACAAGGTCAAAAGGGCTCCTCTGACACAAACAACCACAAACTAAACACTAACCCTCATGCGCTCCACAGAAGGCACCAAGGACTCAACAGTTGGAATCAATGACCAGACATCGTTGGCATCAATGACAACTTAATCAACACTTCAGGTATCAGGACCAGAGATGCCTTGCCCTCTTCAACAATGAGATATTCAACCACAGGTTGTAGATCCTTCACATCATTCCCCGCCTTGAGAGAAACAAGATGATCGACTCTTATTTTAGCATTGACACGTCAGATCATAGAAACAAGCTGCAAGTAGAGCCACAAAGTACCTTCGACAGTAGAGTGGTGAGACCTCGGGTCTCCCTCCAACTTCCCCCTTTGAGAGATTGAGTGATTTTATCTAGACTAGTTCGGAGTGGTCGAACTACACATCAATCCTTTCATTCTCAGAGCGTTAGAGGGATTAGGCCCAACCGGATCCTAAGAAAGACACCTCCTGCCCGTTAGATTCGCTCAGCCACGACCACAACAGAGTCGTCAAAAATCTATCCAGAGTTTCTTTCCTTCGGCCTCAGATGCTAAGAGTATTCCTCGCTTCTACACCCCCCTTGGATCATATAATTAGACTCCCCATTGGACGCAGAGAGCTCTGACAACGAGCAGGCACATTGTTCACCCCCTTCGCCATCGATCATCACAGTTAGGAGATCTTGACATCATGAACTCATCTTCAACTCTCTCATGCGATCTTCCATCTTGAGGATCTTGAGCTGCTTGAGTTGTCTAGTCTTTGTACAAACTCACTATGTATTTTGTATTTTTGCATTCTGTATCTTTGATACAGATTTATACATATTTTAGAGGCTATAATCCTGCCTGTATTTTTCTTTATCTTATTTCATCTTAGTTTTGGCATTTTCTAGGAGTTGCGTTTGCACTCCTGCATTGTAGGCATACTGGATGTGTCTTTTAGTCCCATTGACCACTTTTGTGGTCATTTGTTGGACATTAATAAAATTATCTTATCTTCATCACTAACTTGGGCAGTGTACCAGAATTTAAAAAATGCTCTCATGCCAGCCTCTTCAATTTGCACTTGCTTTGTTTCTTTTTCTTCCATGTCTATTTCTACAAGCATTACGTAGAAGACATCCGAAGTATTCGATAGAATTAAAGAATGTGTGTGAAGCAAGGATCCATCTAAATTGCAGAATAAGGTAACATCTTCAGTCCCTATTGCTTCAGTAGGAGTAAAGCTCCATTTCCTTAGACACTCAACCCCTTATTTCAAATTTTGAAGAGCTTTCGAGATATCATTGTTGACCAAACGTTGATTGACAATATCTTGTCACCACCTTTTTGATATTAGTAAACATACCAGTGTAACAATCTTTACGGATATACTGGACCCTAAATGGAGTTGCATATAAGACAATGCAAGGTTCTCTCTCTCACATTTAACTTCAATCGTCTACTTGGTTGACGGGTTATATTGAAGGAGAAAATGGTATTGTTTCCCGTTTGAGTCACTTCTAGAGACAAAAATCTAGTCGCTCCAATGTGTAGCAAAAGTAAACTCAGGATCATTTTGCGGAAGAGAAACCATCGCGGTCGAAACGTTTTTCTCACAAACATATTTCATTACTTTTAGTTCAATGAAGACGTACAAATCCTACCAAAAGAGAAATTAGCAACCGTAGACGTCTAGAAGATTGAACCGTTAAACTCCACATATCTTTTGTCATTGTTTAGGTTCGGGCACTTGGGTTGAAAATTTCTGCACTTCTTTCCTTTTCATCGATTCGTCTATGCTTACACATAACACAATGATTTTTTTATCCATAAAAACACTCGGATCTACGCTATGGTGCTCTTGGATCATAGGAGGAAGAATTTTCCACGTCAACAACTTCTGCAATTCGCATAGTCTCGACTATCATTGAACCAACCGGTGACAGATAACTCTGGTGGAAGGAGAGATAAAGCAGACAAAGCAGTATCAAGCTATAGACATGTCAGCTCCGTGACTCCATTTGGTGGATTCAAGGTCATAAATGTATATGTTCTTCAACACCATGTTGTCGGACGAGCTGATTTTGTCTATGATAACCAACTTTGGATTCATAGAAATGCATTCGAAATCTACCGACATTTCAAAGCAGCGGGGATCATTAATGGTAGATAGCCTTTCCTAGGTGCCCTTTGTAGTGTCATATATGGTTATTACATACTCAGAGATCAATGCAGGATTGTGTTGAATCAAGCAAATGAGCTGCTCACGCATCCCAGACATCTTTCTTCTGTCCATATAGAATTTAGGGATACTAAGCATAGCCTCCCAACTTCTGCATACAACTTTCAGGTTATGGTGTGATTGGTAGCAATGGTATCAGAGCCCGACCGGTTTTGACAAAACCATCGAGTTAGACTGGTTCACAGGGTTTGCCGGGTCAAATCAGGAGCTCAAACCGTTTTTGGCCAGTCCTGTACGGAACCGACCGGTTTCAGTGTTGAACCGGCGGGTTCTGTATAGAACTTGTTCAGCATTGAAACCGGTTGGTTCCGTACAAAACCAACCGGTTTCGTACAATAATGCCACCCCCCCCCCAAAAAACAATGATTTGCAATTTTTTTTAATAAAATGAAAAAAGGGTCCACATGTCAGATTTTTATTTGACGCACATCCCCGTCTAACATTATAAAAGGAGGCTCCCTCTTCCACAACAAGAGGATGTGGACATTGATGTTGGAGTTGGACAGGTGCCTTCAGGCCTAGGGGAGTCGAGTCATGCTCATGTTGATGATAGAGATGATGACTCTGAGTCTAAGCATGAGGACTTAGATAATTCTAATATATGATTAGAATCATTTGATTGTATATTCTAGAGTCTGGACTATAGTCATATGCTTACATTTTGACATTAGAGGCCATTTACAACCTCTTTGTTGATGTACTTTTCTTCTTATATGTATTTGCACTCGGTGCTATTTTGGTTTTATACATTCTTACTTGCTTTGTACATGAGAAACTTTGTATATTTGTGTAAAATGGTTTGAATTCACATGGATGCACATGGGTATATATATATGTTGAAAATATGAATATTTTATGTATTTTTGCTTAACCAGTTTTTTGATCTGGTTTGTTTCTCAGTTTTTGTCCAGTTCCTGGGGTCGACCAGTTCGACCATCGGTCTAGTTTTGAATCCCGATAACATTGATTTGTAGGACACTCTTAGTAGGCACCTTCGAACGAGTTCATTTGGAAACTAGGTTAAATATATATTGTGGTTTGATAAAATCTTTGAGCGGGGATCCTTAGAAGCGATTTTTTCTTGGGGATATTCATCGAATATACCGCCTGTGACGTCAGAGGCATACCCTTAGAACGTTCTATATTTAATGTGCATACCTCCATAACAAATATAGGTCAACTAATAAACAAATCAAATAAACACATAGAGTGCATGGCGCATTGGTTAAGGCAGTTGGCATAAACACATAGAGTGCATCAAATAAACACATTGCTACATCAACACATCAAACACATATAGTGCATGGCGCATTGATGTGTTTAGTTGTATTTTCATAAACACATAGAGTGCATGGCGCATTGATGTGCTTATTTGATGTGTTTATTTGATATTTATGGGTCATTTTTCATAACAAATAGAGTGCATGGCACATTGGTTAAGGCAGTGGGCATGGTGGTGGGAGGTCATGGGTTCAACCCTCGTGAACTCCTCATATATACATATTGTAATGAATTGTTTATGTGGTTTGTTTCTTGAATAATTCGTTAGATTGATATAGTGGGTTGGCTTGCCCAAATGGACCAAAATTTTGGATCCGAGGCCAACATGGTCTTTTCGAGAGTGCCATGTGGCACCCCTTGATTGGTCCATGCGGTAGCATCCCATAGGCCACCAATGCCAACTCACTGTTGACTGTGCATCTCTGCCACGTGGAGCCCATGGAGCCTGCCATGTCATTTTGAAATGACAAAATTGTTTCTTACGGGAAAACCCAATGTAAATAATATAAGTATTCCATGAATGAAATGTAATGTAAAATGATAAAAGATATAAGATGATATTTTACAATTACATTGCCTTGGGCTTTAGAAGCCATTTTGTGCCTTTTCAATATAAGTCATGTCTTTTGACTTTTCATAATTATTTGATTAATTATTTTTTAATAATTAATAATTATTAATATTAATTTATATTAATAATTAATTTATGTTGTGTTATATTCTTTTATATAACATTGCGTTCCACTTAGAGAAGCTTTGTCCTCAAAGCTCAGAGAAGACAAGGCTTACGTCTAATTCTTTGGTTGTAATGACATCTTCCCGATCTTTGTGTTAGTGGCTGCGACATGATGAAACGAAACGATATGAGTTATGAATTCCCAAGAAAAATTGTCGCATTGTTTGTAATGTCGTCCATCCGAGATCTATTTTTATTGGAGTTGTTTGTTGACCGCTTTGTTGGATGGCACTTCTCGTTTTCTGCTTAGGTTGTTCATTTTGTGTTCTTTCTCTTATGAAATCATATCTCCTCTGTTTATGTTCATTTTGACCTTGTCGTTGGTCAAAATGCTTTTTGTAATTTGGATGTCTATAAGGAGTTCTTGTTGTTTGTTTTTTTGTTGGATTGACTTCCTTTTGAACTGTGATGGGGACCGGATTTGTGTTTGTTTCTTCTTTCTCAACTTGAATTTGTTTTTCGGAGGGTCTGGATGCTTCCTTCTGGATTTGAACTAATTTGTTCTCTAATAGATTATTATTATTCCGAATCTTCTCGAACCTTTCGTCTTGCAACTGTTTGTACTCTTTTAACTTCTCGATTTGTTCCTCTAGTTCTTGATTAACCTTCTTCAGGGAGGACTTTTCTTCCTCTTTTCCCCGTAATTTTTGCTGGAGATCTTGAATCTTTGCTTCAACTTTTGATTGCATTGTGTTTTATTCTTTATCTTCTTGATTTGAAGCAAAAACTTCTGATTATGATCTCTTAGACGAGAGATCTCTTCATTTCGTTCTCGCAATTTCAAATTCCTTAGTTTGTTTGGTGGACTCCCGAATATGATCTTTCAATTTGGTATCTATTAAATTACTAAAATACGTCTCTTTGTTATTTTCAATTTGTAATTTTTTATTGCTTTCCTTGTAGTATCCTAATTCGTGTTCAAGTTTATGTGATTGCAATTGAGTTACTTTGTTCCTCTTTCATAATAAAATATTTACCACATATTGGACAAGAGCGATTGCCATTCTTAAAAAATGTCGGATATTGGAATCCATTTCGCAATAAGGACACTTAGTCCAAAATTTAGATTTATATATGGAATCCATAATTTTTAACAATTCCAAAATTGGCTTCAATGACTTTTCAATGTCTTCCTAGACTTGATTTCTTGGACTTAGTCTTTTTTTTATAATAATAAAAAATTTAGATTTATATATGGAATCCATAATTTTTAACAATTCCAAAATTGGCTTCAATGACTTTTCAATGTCTTCCTAGACTTGATTTCTTGGACTTAGTCTTTTTTTTATAATAATAAAAAATTATTATTATTAATTATTCTTTTAATTAATAATTGTAATAAAATGATTAAATACAAATTATTATTATTATTTTAATAATAATAATAATTAAATAATATAATAACTCTTATATTTTTGAATTGAGTAGAATTAAGGTTTGGTGAGCACACGTGGCAATGGAGGAGTTGTGATACTAGATGCCAATGGCAATAATGCTGGTGGCTGCATGGAGTGGGAGTAGGTCACAATGGATAATGGGAGGCGTGTTGAGGTCGTGTTCAAGGTAGCGATGGAAATGGGAACAACGTGAGGGAAGAGTGCATTGAAATGAGTGGTGGAAGTGTGCAAGCAAGGAGCTGAGTGGAGAAGGTAGTGCAGACTGGAGGCAGTGGAAGGGAGCGTGTGTAGCGAAAACAGAAACAATGGAAGAGCAGTGGGGGTGGAGCAAGGGGATGGGCTCGCTGGAAGAGTGACGAGATGAGAGGAGGCGTGCGAGGGGATGAGGCGTGGAGATGTTGAGCGTAGGTGGACGAAGGCAATGAAACTACGTAGTTGCAGGCATGTGGAGGAAACAATGGAGCTGGGAGAGGAAGAGAGACGCAGGACTACGTGGGGGAAGAAGAGAACACGCACTAGCAGTGAGTGAAGGTGCCGTGGGAAAAGAATGAGGGGGGTACGTAGGATGGATGAGGAAAGGAAATATGCAGGTGGAGTGTCAAGGGGACTCGCAGGTGGGAAATGGCGTGGATTAAGAAAAGAAAAACAACAACGAATGGCAGAAATGTATAAAAGGGCTATGAGAATTTGGAGCTACGCAGAGTTAGTGGAGAGGAGAGGGGAAGCGAAGTTGGAAGGAACGCAGGACTTCACAGTGGGGGGGGGGTGTGTGCAACGCAATGGGGGAAGGAGAGGAGGCAGGGCATTTGCGGGAGGGGTGCGGAAGCAGGTTGAGGAGTGAGTGAAGGAAAAAAGGGGACTATAGAGGCCGCGTGGGAGGAATAAGGATAACAGGGATGAGTGGAAGTGCACCGCTAGGGAGGTCAATGACCTGATCTAGAGAAACTCTGATATGATGGCCAAAGGCCAGATTAGGCAACCTGGCTCTGATACCACTAAAACGACAAAATTGTTTCTTACGGGAAAACCCAATGTAAATAATATAGATATTCCATGAATGAAATATAATGTAAAATGATACAAGATATAAGATGATATTTTACAATTACATTGCCTTGGGCTTTATAAGCCATTTAGCGCTTTTCAATATAAGTCATGTCTTTTGACTTTTCATAATTATTTCTTATTTAATTATTATTAATATCAATTTATGTTTTGTTATATTTTTTTATATAACACATTTGCTGTACACCACATCTTCTCGCTAGTGGCAACACATGGACCGTACGGATGCCAACTGTACCTACCATATCAGATGTACTAACGCCAATTGTACCTGCCACATCGACTGTATAGGCACCAATTGTAACTTCCACATCAATTGTACGGATGCCATGTCATCTGTACAAATGACACATGGCACTTCAAGATTGATTCACTTGGATGCCGAAAATGCCAAATCCGCTTGACACATGTCAACCTGTCGTGTTGCCATGTCAACATAACGTCATCCTGGAAACCCAGTGGTATGGTCATGCCAGGGGCTTGGCACATCACCCCTTTTCCCTTTACCTCCTCTTTTGCCGAAACTACAGAAGGCTGTATCTTCCTCATATGACGTTCGTTTGAGGCGATTCAAGCGCTATTGGAAAGATCTCGCCGAGCCCTACACAACAGTGTCAACCTCATCTATAGTTGAGACTTTTAAATTCTAAGCAATCATAAATCCTCCTGGATTAGCTAGCCCTTCAGGTCGCACTCAGTGTTGGTATGTGGGAGTTTTGGTTCTGTTGGAGTTGGATGGTATTATGATAGATTAGCTTCCTCCATTTTGGTATTCTCTAGATGCCCCTTGTCACCTCGGTATTCTCAGGGAGCTTTAGACCCCAGCTAGTTTTTTTCAGTACCTTGAACAAAGATGTCTGGCCTTGCATTTGAAGGAGACCCTCCAGCTCCGCTCTATTGTCCTCTAGTCACATTCATCTACTAGAGTAGTCTCCAACCAATAGATTACTCCCTTTTTTCTGGTGCTCCCATCTTCGAGGGGTACCAAGAGGCAAATAAATGACGCCACTTCTTTTGACTCCAAAACTATTTAGACGTGAAGGACCTCCTCCTCTTTCGTCTGATCCCTGTGATATAACTAGTCTCGACCTCCTACCAGTAGGTAACCAATATCTCTAGGCCACAGAGGCAGCCACATCACTCAAAGCATAACCACATTACCTCGTCTACCTCCTCTTACAGCTCTTTCTCTGGACAGGGTTCTTTGTTGCACTTCCTCCAGTCGACCTCGAATGTTAGGAGAGATGGTTATGACATAACATGACATACATACACCATTTGTTTTTCACAGGCCCTAGATCTATTATCTCTGTACATATCTCTCTTAGATTGACTCTCCATCTTTGAAGTTTGAGATCTAGGTTTTAGTCATACCTTTCTTTTTGCATTTCATTTTATAAAAGCCACCTTAATGCTCCCTTCTTTGTATTGACATCTTGGTACCAAATAGTCCCATTGACCTACTTTTGTGGTCGTTCATTAGACATTAATAAAATTATCTTATCGTATCTACTGTTGAGACCCTTTTGTGTATTGAACCACATGTTGTATTTATTGTCAAGACCCTTCTATGCATTCAACAACATTCTATTGCTTCAAACTAAAACAATGCCTCATCAATTTCAAAATAATTGTGCCCTGTCCTGTGGTATTTTCATGTAGCAGATTTGTGGATTGCAGCGACCCAATTCACTTGTAGGAAACCCTTATTTCGTTGTTTTTTATGCTTTGATGCCTTTGTTTTCTGCACTTAGACTCCTTGTACACTTGTTTCTACCAATGTTCCCCCAAGTTTTCGGCATGTGGGAGTGCAGGTGATCTGAAATTTTCAGGATCTTTTTAATCATTAAAATTGCATATGAAATTTGAATGCTTAACTTCATAAAAGGGCTTTTTAAAAGACAAATTTAAGTGCTTAATCAAACCACATAAGCAAAGAAACAAGTATACAAACCATAAAATTGTATACAATAGATGTTAACGGAGTTCACCCTTCCTGGGCTACGTCTCTGGGCCACTGAGAAGACTGATCTTATTAAGTCTTCAAAAATTTACGTACATCAGTTTTGGAAAAACGTTTTGAGTTATGTCAGTCACTTAGAAACAGGGTGCACCACTGCGTTCCTCTCAAACTTCTAAGAAAAATGAGTATAAAGTCGACCTATCTTGCTTGAGACCTCCTCTGGTACACACTTCGAGAAAAGCCTTATGCCGCGCCTGTATGGACATACTGACTGTACCTTTTTTGTACCCTGAACCACCTGGGGTATCAACACCTTCCTTTTCGTGGCTCTGAAATGGGTTTATATGATGTTTTCGGTTCCCAAAGCAATGGGCCACGCGCCCCTTTTTGGGCTCGAAATCCCAACTAAATTTAAAAATAAAAGATCCCAATCCTTTACCAAGGATTGGGCCGTAGCTCATTGGTAAAGTGTGGATATGGGGGAGCGGAGGTTCTAGGGTCAAACCCACGGGTCTCTCGCCTCTCGCCGTTTATGTGGTAATGATATTATGTGTTGGCATATGTTGGCTTGTGGAGTTGTTGACCCTTGGTTTCCCCGCCGGTTCCATGGGTTTGTTGCATTCAATATGGTATATGGTTTGTCCTTTGGTTCCGTCGTCGGTTCTATATTCTTGTTGTCATAACATGTGGTGAACACATTACACTTGGGGCCAAGGGCTAAGCCCTTGACTTGCCCCTTTTTTAAAACAACAATCCGATAAACTTTAAATAGTAGTGGTGATCCTGTAGGTTAAGAACCAAATGCGAAGATCATGGTTAGCCGGATTTGGTGGAGAATTTCGTGGAGAGGAGGTCGGGGATTTGATTCTCGCCGACTCCATATATTTTGGTAAATAAAACCAACGACGTGCCAACCAGGCTGTCACGTGGCAAGCCTTGGTTGGTCCACATAGACGCCTACCCTGCCACTTGTCAGTCGATCATTGGTCCAACTCATTTGCCTAGTCACCTTGGAGTCTCCACATGGCTTGCTATAGGGCTGCCATGTTACCTGTCTGCTGATTGTACATGCCACGTGGCACCCTGTGGGTGTGCCATGTGGTCCCTTTTTTTGCCACTTTTACCTGTTTTGCTGTAAATTCAGAACTCAATAACTTTCACATCTGGAGGCCTTTTTTTGCAAAACGAACTTCACCGGAAAGCTCTCGCCGAGTTCTACACTGCTGTAAGCTTCTGTTTGAATTTTGAAGACTTTCATTTTGATCGATCTTGGAGAGCCTCCTGGATCAAACCTTCCCATTGTAAAGCTTTTGGGCCTCAGAAAGCATGGAATCATTCAGAAAACAGGTGAGGGTATGGTTCCCTCGCTCTTTCGGTCTCTAGCCATCGTGCTTTGCTTGGATGCATTCCCTTAAGACCCACACGAAGATATTCCACATCACCTCTTTGTGACGATCATACCTTCTTATCAAGTATGGCATCTTCTTGAAGTTAATTGAGGTACTCAGGGGCAAACTCATCAACAGAAGGTACTTGAACTTGTATATCTTGGTCCACAATCATAGGAGGCTCATACAATTTTAAGTTTTCCACATTAACAACATAATACATTTGCATATAAGGAGGCAAATCTAACCGAAAAGCATTGTTACCAACTTGATCCAAAAATGTGAAAGGGCCATACCTGATTGGTTTCAACTTTTTACCTTCACCTTGGAGTCAGTCTTTGCTAATATGAAGCCAAACTTGATCACCAACTTGAAAGTGATGATCCACCCGATGCCTGTCATGTCTTTCTTTATACGTGGCTTGACTTGATTCCAACTGCTCTTGCACTGTTTGATGAATCAATTGGATATGCTGAATAAACTTCAAAGCTTTATCCGCATCAACTTGACCATATTCCATTGAATCTTTCCCAGAAACAAAGTCTAAGGGAGACTTTGGAAAATACCCAAAACATGTCTCGAATGGAGACTTTTGTCTTGAAGAGTGTATGGCTCTGTTGCAGGCATGTTGAACATAATGCAACTGCTCATGCCAAAGCTTAGGATGCTTGGCACAATACCCTCGAAGAAGATGGATGGAATGCTGTGCTTTTCTTCAACTTTGTGTCCATAAGTTCCCATAGAGATGACCAAAATTTCCCAAGAAAGCGGGAATCTCGATCAGTTATAATAGAAGTAGGTAACCCAAAATGAACCCATACATGTTGGAAGAACAAAAGAGTAGTCAACTCAACTGTGATTTGCTTTTTACAAGGAATTAGAATGCACATTTTGCTGAACCTATCCACAACAACATATAAGTAATCATGCCCTTTTCTAGACATTTGTAATCCTCCTACAAAGTCCATTGACACATTTTCGCATGGATGAGAAGGAACTTGAAGTGGAGTGTACAAGCGTAACTTTCTATTACATGGCTTACTTGTTGCATACATAACACATCCTTTTACATACTTGGACACAGTATCATTCATTCGAGGCCAATAGCAAAACTTTTGCAATTGTGCTATGTAGTTTTTCCTACACCAAAATGTCCTGAAATGAGAGAAGTATGAGCTTCTCTTATCACATGCACTGTTTCACTTTGTGGAATACAGATTTTTCCAAGATGATACAACTTGTCATGAATATGATAATCCAATTCTTCATTTTGAGAGCCATGCATTAGTGATTCATATACTTCTGTAAAGTCTTCATCCTTAGTATATTGTTCAACATAACTTGATGTACCAAAGGACTTTGTTGAATGACAATAGAATCACTTATTGGAGGTCTAGATTACATATCTGCAACTTTATTCTGAATTCCTTTCTTGTACTTAATAACCAAATAAAATAGTTTTAGAAAATCCATCCACCTGAAATGATCCCTCTAAAGTGGAGGTCATTGTGAATTGGCCTAAGCCAAATAATGTAACCGATGTAAGAAGTTCCTTGGGAGAAACCCAATACTGGACATCATGGTTAGCCAGATATGGTGGAGACTTTGGCGTAGAGGAGGTCAGGGGTTCGATCCTCCCAGAATTCATATATTTTGTTAAATAAAACCAACGACGTGCCAACCACGCTACCACGTGGCAAGCCCTGGTTGGTCTGCATAGACGCCTACCTTGCCACTTGTTAGCCAACCATTGGTCCAACTCATCTGTGTAGTCACCTTCGAGCCTCCACGTGGCTTGCTGTAGGGATGCCACGCCAATTGTCTGCTGACTGTACATGCCACATGACACCCTGTGGATGTGCCATGTGGCCCCTTTTTTTGCCATTTTTACTTGTTTTGTCGTAAATTCAGAACTCAACAACTTTCACATTCTAAGGCCATTTTTTCGCGAAACGAACTTCATCGGAAATCTCTCGCCGAGCTCTACACTGCTGTAAGCCTCTGTTTGCATTTTGAAGACTTTCGTTTTGATCGATCTTGGAGATCCTCTTGGATCAACGAGAGCGGGGAAACACACATTGGGGTCGTGTGGAGAAACCCCCAAAATTTGGGGAAATTCATGGGGGATGTCTTTAAAATTATAAAAATAAAATAAAAATACCAAAAATACTAATTCATTTGATGTGTATTAATGATTAAGCAATGTAAATACTAATTACATTAATTTATTTTTGAAGTAGTACCAAGTAGGGATTGTAAAAGATAAAAATCATCGAGAAAAATCTCAAGGGGGGGAGCAGAGGGGGAATGTTTCGCCAGGAGTCCCCACGTCTCTGGGACATGGGGAGTGTGGGGGGTGTGTTCTCGACACTACAGGGCATGTCCTCGTGGAACACTAGTTTCTAAAGTTCAATCTTCAGTTTTTGCAACTTATGTATGTGGTATGTCTACGAATTCATAACCTAGAGCGTTCCTTGTGTGCCTATCTCAATGATCTTTTCAAATTCTGTTTGGTAGTAGATTTGTGAGACAATGCTCTGCTATAGGGAGCGCACCCCCCTCGCTCCTGCTCCTGAAGCTTGCTTCCTTTAGGTGAGGTCACTCCCAAAACACTCCTAGTTTTGGGAGCACGCTCCCGTGGTGCTCCCGACCTCTCCTATACTAACAACTTCTATACTAGGTTGATCATTTGATGAAAATGTTATGATACCTCCCTTCTTTGCTAAGCTCCTATAAAAGTTGTTATGGTTGATCATTTGATGACAATGTTATAAGTTATAACTACTAGATGATTGATGTTATGTGGTTTAGTCCATGTTTTCTATAACTAATTCCACATCCTACGTGTTTTTTAGATATAAATCCATCGAAATATATTAAACTATATACTATATAAAAAACTTTCCCGAAATGCTCGCAAAATGGGATCTTTTGAAAATTTTGCTTTTCGCTTTGCTGTTGCTCCTCGCTCCTTGATCCAGGAGGGATCTCCACAAGTCGAAGAATGCAGAAGGTCTCCACTATCTTCAAAGGCTTTTAGTCGACGAAGAGCTCACATAGAGCTTTCTAAAGTAATATGAATGGGGTCTAATGGACTTCACATGTGCAAGAAATTGCAGGTCAAAATTTCGGACAAGGCGTTGAAAGCAATGCATTTCTCATTAAAATTGAAGTTTATGGAAGCTTTGGAAAAAGGTGAAATGGTTGATTGTAAATGATTAATATTTTAATCAGCATGTGTTGCGGCATGTGTTGCTCATATATATTTTTCATTAAAATTGTAAAAAAGAAATTGGAACAAAGTGTGAGAATCCACCTCACCTTTAGTTTCCTAGTCTTATGGAAAGTCTCATGGAGAGTTGAGATCTTCATGGAGAATGGTGAGACCTTTCTTCCACCTATCCTTTTAGGTGTCTCTTGATCCTAATTTAGGGGATCTAAAGAGAGATATTTTCCTTAATTGATGTGATGAGTAATCATCCATGAAAAGCCTGTAAAATCCTCTCAATTGGAGAGTGGAGGCAAAGCTTTTTGAGAGAGAGTTTGGTGTAAGCTTTCTTTGTTTTGGAGAGATTGAGCAAAGGGGTCTTGCTTTTTCCATTTTATGTGAGAGCCTTAGGAGAAAGCTGCCCAGAGAGGGAGATTATGCCATGTGAAATGAGAATTGTGTCCATACTATTCTAAAGGAGAATCAATAAAGCGACTCTAAGTTTTGATGAGCCTGGAGACGTAGCCAGGGAGTTTAGCAAACTTCGTTACCATATGGTTTGTCATGTATGTGTGTGTGAATTGTTGTATCTCCTTTTGATTAGGCTGTGTTCATATACGTAAAATTCGACAAAGTGCTTTTATATACATATATGCAAATGATTGTTAGCAAAGATCCTTATTGAAATCTTTTATGTGAGTAAGTACTGCTCTAAGTTTTCAGATCACTCCTGTTCCCTGCTCCCAATAACTTAGAGACAATGTACTTCTTCCCACATGGTTGGAAGGGACGTAACCCTTACATGATTTTAGATTTAGACCATCACATTTTAGAGTATGACCCCTCTCCTCTCCAGCTCAGATTGAGCAACCAAATCTCCATCATGAAATTGCCCTTATTGGCCTTAGAGGTTAGGAGAGACATGTCATCTCGCTGCATTGGTCCTCCTAGGTTTGTACAACTAAGATCCCTTAGCCATGGGTACTCTTCATAAGACATCATCAAGATTTGCATCGGTTCCTTCATAGTGATTAATGGAGACCTCCTCTCCCTCCTTTGCCTCTACTTTTATTTTAATTTATGATGTTGATGTTGGGCTTGATCCTTGAGCTTCTTATTTTTTTTCACTTTGCTACACATAGCTAATGCTCTTTTCCTTTTTATGGTGTCTTGTTAATCTTTCTTACTGGGATAGCATTTTAACATCTAGGAGTGTACACTATAAATACTTCGACAATTTTGTGGCATGTTGCCGCCTCTTACGCTCCTGGGGGGAAAACACAGCAGAAATGTTCAAGCTGTTGGGTGCGTCCTTGGGGGCAAGTCTCGAGTCAGGTACTGTCACTTGATCCTGACTCCTCTGTTTAGGTTCAACTCCTAACAAAGCCAAGGGGGGTAGTCCCTACAAAATGAGTTTCTAAGGCTCTTACTTTATTAGTTATGGATGAAAGATTTTTATTTAGGAGTTTTAGAATCAAGTTACTGATCAAGACAATTGCAGAATTAACTTGACATCATACATTAATAAAATAGTCACGACATTTAAAGGGTAGCTTAACTGAATAGAGCAAATAGTAGAAATTAAAGATCAGTGCCGTGGAGTCAAAGCAAATGTTGCTGTAAAGTAAATGTTTTGCAATTGTGTTCTTGGTAAATTTTATTATTAAAATGATGAGTGATTAAAGGGGAAAGGGGATTCCCCATATACCGAATGATACAAGAAATATGTTCGGATTTTAGGAAAAGTGGCTCCGCACGAGAAAATGTGGGCTAGATGTAGTCATGGCAGGGTGTTCAACACCACCAACAATGATGTAGCCTAACGAGACCTCACAATCACTTTCTAGTTGTTCCCACTTTCCCTGAAGAATTTGCCCACTATTCACCAAACTCATTTTACGCCGGATTTTTGTAATGTTTTGGGTTGTTAATTTTATTAAAATGAATGAATTAATTAAATGTGAAAAAATTAATAAATGCACAATATCGCTTTTGATATCCCCAAGTATCAGACAAAGATGAGAGGGGTAGAGCATACATGGTAAAGGAAAATGTTTATTTCGATTTGTGAAAGCGAAGTACAAAGATACAGCCCGTTAGGACGGATTGTGTGTGTTGTGTTGCAGAAAAATCAGAGAAATTTGTGAGACTAATTACTACGGGAATAAAATGTTGGGTTAGTATTTGATTACTTTGCAAAAGTAAAGAAAACTTTGAAATAAAACTGAATTAACCTGTGTTGCAGGGGTACCCGTCCCCAGGGGTTGGGTTTGCGTCCCAGTCCCGGAAACCGTCCACAAGTCCCGGAAGTCGGGTCGAGTACTTCATCGATGTCCCTTGAAGTCCCCAAGTATCGGGCACTTCTGGCCCAAAAACATGAAACTTTGCTCATTTTGGGGACTTTGGGGAAACTCCAGTATGTGAAAATTATAAAAAATTTACCTTTATGAAGAGGGACATGGTAGGCATGGTTTACCCTACCCTTTTAAGACCCTGCGGGCCTATCCACTTCTCCCAATGTAGAGTTGAGTCTTAACTTTTGTTGGATCCTACGAGAGGAGAGCTTGTTGCGTGAAGGAGATGATACAGGCAGAGGAGAGGCAAGATAAGCTTAGGTTGTCTTAGACTTAGAGATTTTGTGCTTTTAAGTTAATGACATAGCACTATCTAGCTTGGAGGGGCTGGTATCTATTCTTAGACTGTTTCTTCTGGAAGATTGCCTTATTCTTTTATGACTCTGGATCTTGTCATTGGATTTTTATTGGCATAGTTTGTGTTAACTATTGATCCATTGTGCAAGTTGTTCCAACGTTGTTGCACAAACCGTATTCTTTGTCCTTCATGAATGATAGAAAACCTGCTTTGTTGA